>VZRQ01006162.1:0-197147 GCA_013397975.1 Machaerirhynchus nigripectus | reverse complement strand
CCGCTCTCCGTCGAACGTCTTGCTCGGGAGCTCGGGCGCTTTTCTGGCTTGCTGAATCCAGTGCGGGTGTGCGGGCAGGTCAGCCAGCATGCGGGCTCTTTGAGGTTGAAAAGTTTGGTCAAAATCCCCAGGCATGTTCACACAGTCCCACCACCCCTCTGTCAGATCATAGAATCATTGAACAGTTTGGGTTGGAAGTGCCCTTAAAGATCATTTAAGGTCAGGTCCCCACGGGCAAGGGATGCCTTCCACTAGGCCAGGTTGCTCAGGGCTCCATCCCACCCGGCCTTGAGCACTGCCAGGGATGGGGCAGCCCCAGCTTCGCCAAGCAATCTGTTCCAGTATGCCACCACCCCCAAGGTAAAGGATTTCTTCGTAACACCTAAACCTACTGTTTTTCAGTTTGAAGCCATTCACCCTTTCTTATCTCTACAGTTCAGGATGAAGAGTCCTTGTCCACCCTCCCTGTAGGCCCCTTCAGATACTGGAAGGCTGCTATGAGGTCTCTTTGTCTTCTCCAGGCTGAACAGCTCCAGCTCTCTGCCTGTCTTTGTAGGAGAGATGCTCTGGTCCCAGTCACACTGATAACGGCGGAATATCTGTTCTGTGGGATAAGTATGTATTGTCAGTATACACGTTCACACCTGTGCTAATTTTATAGCTTTATGGATGTACTGCTATTCCTTCTTGCATAGATATATTATTGCTAATACAAAAAAAGTCTTAACACTTGGCCTTCCTGTGTCACAGTATTTGTGTGGCTATAAAACAGCTCTGAATGCTTGTACCACAGTAATACAATTGAGGCATTTTCGAAGTACAGACAAGGCCTCCTATATGAGGGAGAGGGAACACCCTCAAAAAGAAACCAGGCAGGTTCTGTGAGGCCCAGCAGATATGACCTGTTCATACAGTAGCTAATGCTTACTGTCTGCCTAACAAAAAATTTCTTCATATGCAAAAATCAGTACGTACTGAAGTTTCTCTTTCTTTTCCAATTGACATCATACCTAGGACTCTGTATTTGAGTGATTGTGACAATAAGTATCTAAATATGCAGAAGAGGACATTTATATACTTGCAGCTTCTTATGAATTCTTAGTATAGTAAAGGTAGTTGTGCTGTATTAAAACTGATGTTAGAAATTACCTTTCGTGGGAAATGCTTTGCATTTGTAATGCTGTAAAAATAAATCAGAAATTTGATGTGTGGTATACAGCCCTTGTTAAAGAAAGAAGAAAGCAGTCAAGGAACATTCAGGAACAGAACCATACAGACTTGCTGTCAGAGGCATTTTGCTTCAGAAAACCTTTTTTACCTCAGAAACAGACTACTGAGGGGAAAGAGCACCCCCTTTCCTAAACTGGAGCTTTTTCCTGCCTGGCTAAGTTCTCCCTCACACTCTGCCTTACTCAAGATACAATATAAATAACTATATTTTAGCAAAGATTTAAGCGTAAAGGATACAAAACAGAGAGGAAAAAATGTTTTATAAAAATAAGAGGAGGATATTTTCAGACAGGAAAAGAACATTCTGTGGTGTCTAGCTAGACAATGCTTGGGAAGAGCAGCCTCTGGAGAACTTCAAAGGGCTTGTTTGAAGGTTTGCTTCTCATTTCACTGTACACTAAGAAAATGATACAAGAACCGTTCAAGTGTGGAGCACAGAGGATAATGTTTTCATCTTCTGATTGCATGCCCAAGAGCTCTGTTCACAATGCTTAACTTGCTGCCCCAAATCCACTGGCATAAGAGTAATGAGAGATTCAGACCACCTACTGTTCAGGGCTGCCAGACAGACCCCATATAGAGTTGTATCCTGCAGTATAGGGCTGCCATGTACAGTAGGCAGTTGAAATACAGAGCCAAGTCTGCATGTGCAGAGTGCTGGAGAATGTTGCTAGGAGGCCTAATGTTCTTCACTGCCAGTCCGTGGAACTGTCTGAATCTGGGATTTCATTCCCAGACAAAGGAATCTCCTTTTAGAGCTGTTTGTTTTCCTGGTTGAAAGAGAAAAAGATGAATTTGCTTTTAAAAGCAATCTATTAAGCAACCACTCTCTGACTTGAGTTTGGGCCAAGTGCTTTCATCTGGAAGGTGTCGAAATCAGAGACCATCTTTCATATCCATTTCAGTTTCTGTGGCATGAGTTTAAACCAATGTCTTAGGATTCTGCTGCCTTTGCTGTTGGGTTGTAGAGAAGCTACCAAAAACCTAACAAAGAGCCTGTGTCTGCTTTTACTATTCTAGTCCAATCAACTTTAACCCAAATTTGAAATTAGGACTCTTTAACAAGTAACTACTTCAGTGATTATAATTTTCACCCTAATAACAGCTTATGAATATTTTTGTATTTTACAGTGTTCTCACTCATATACCCTGACCAACTCCAAAGATGGTTTTGCTGTGCTCTCTAAGGAGAGTAAAAATCCTCAGAAGTGAGGAAAGAGGATAATTGTTGCTCTTGTTCAAATAATTTTCTCTAAATCAGTCGATATGCTTGCAAGGCAGTATGAATCATTCTGTTTAAAAATAAACAGAACTGGTGAAATTCCTGGATTATCCTCTGTTTTCCTTAAATAAAGAAGAGTTTACTCCCTCACAAGTCTCTTCACACTATTCCTTAAGCAGTAGTGCTTTGATACTGCTCTGAGGGTGACAGATGGGCTTAGGGGAAATGTGTTAACCACAGAAGGACTTTCATTCTCCACCCTGTCCCGTTCAGTGTTTATGTGTTCATTCAAGGAGAAATAATGGGACTTTGTGGAACCTTTGCCAACAATAAACAGACAAGACACAGTTTTATTGTTACCAAGCTGTGGTAGATAACAGCATGGCACATAACTTTTTTAGTATGTGGCCAACACAGACACTTAAGGTAGGTGCAGTTTAATTCAGAAGAGATTATACTTACAGGCCAGAGGAAGCAGTTAATGGCTGTGATTAGGTGAGGAGGACTGGGTGCTTGGGGAGTTTTTTTGTGTGACAGAGGGGTTTTTGCAATGGTGTTTTCCTCATCCAGGCAGGTATTTTCATGAACTATGAAAGCATCCCTATAGAGGGAAGCAGGACCATCTGTGGTAGTGCCAGATAAGATGGGATAAATTAGATAGGATCAGAACCCAAAGCATCAGAGCAGAGAGCAATGCTCCATGCCCCTGCTCAGTAGGGGGTGAACATAGCTGCCTTCTGGACCAAGGGGAAGCTGGGGTCGAGCAATGAAGACCTCTCTGCCTTACCAGGATTCTCTTGCACAGCCCTTTGGTGCTGTAGGTGGTAGAAGAACAGCAAGGAGAGCAAGATGGAAGGGGCTCAGCATCCCTGCTTGCCTCTTGTTTCCATCATCTGTATATCCATAAGCAAACTTGCGTATATGTTGTACGTGTTAATGGCACAGTCTGCTGGGGCACAGAGAAGCAGGGTGTCATACCTGCTGGGTTTCATACAGGTAGTAACCAACTGCAGTTGTTTGCCACAGCCCAACCTGTGAATGTTCAGAGTGGTCAGAAAAAATGATCAGGAAACCACCAATTTCAGAATGGCTTTATGTGGTGTGGTGGCTGCCAGGTGCCCACCACACCACTCCACCAGCACACTCCCTCACCTTCCCCCTCTCCCTCCTCAGCAGTACAAGGGGAGAAAATAGGATGAAAAACTCACGGGTTGAGATCTGCACATGGAAGCAGAGTCCTCCTGCTGACTGATCCAAACGGCACTGCAAGAGCTTGGACAATGTTGGGACTCGCATTGCCTCCATAAGCCAGGGTCAGTGTGTGGGTTACTAGAGTAACTACATGGGTTTACTATTTCCCATGGTATAAAAACAAGCATTAACAGCATATGGGGAAGTCAGGTGCAGTGTGATAGTCCAGAGTACATGTGAAGTGCTTAAAACATGATGTGGCTTTTTGGTTCTCACTTTGCAGTGGGTCCTATGCACCACTTCTTGATCTTGACAGGCATGTTGTACCATCAGTTCTCTACTTGTCTGCAGTTTCCATCTTGACATTCAGCTGAGGAATGTTGCCCTTGGCCCATTTCATATTCCTTTAAACACCAAAGAACTAGTTTCGCAGTCAGTTGTTCCTTGCTTGGAGATTGTGATGGGCTGTTATGCCCAGCAGCTGGTACTCTCCCGGTAACTGTGACAGAAGAAAAAGGACTAAAAGGACTTATTCCAGGGTATCACAATGCAGAAACATCATCCTGATAATTTTTCTGCTTTTGCAGTTGTTCACTTGCTTGTCTCCAAAGAGACATCTGGAAGTCTCAGCATAATCTTGACATTGTGACTTCAGACCCAAACCCAGAAGCAGAAGTATCATGTCTCCTTTGGTGTCTCACTACCCAGCACCTCTCCTGCAGCCTTCAATTGTATTGGCACTCCAAATGCTGACAGTGAAAATTATTTAAACAGAACAGTACCAAGTTTGTCTCTGTGCCCCAAAGTAGCTGTGGGCAATCTGTGTCTTCTTGTACTGGGCTTTCAGACATTTCCCCTGGTCCTATTTTTCCTGAGCAAATGGTGTCATATGGGACTAGCTGTTTGGAAGAAGAGGCATTCCAAATTGACGTTTATATGAACTCTATGTCTTCATCAGCCAAATGTGCATTTCTGATGCCTGTGGATAAATTTTCAGCATGCTTCTTTGATGACTTCTCTTGGGGCTTGCAGAAAAATGGCTTGGAAATGGAACATTTGCAAAGAAGCGGATGCTGGCAAAAGAAAGCATTACAATGAGATGTAAAATATGTGCACTGTAATTTATACAGGCAAGTAGCTTCTGGAAAACTTGACCTCTGGCCAGTAGAGGACAGAAACATATCCAAAGAGACCACTGAAGCCATGACTGGTACCCAATAGGATAGAGATGGAGGGACTAATTATATTTTCACAGCTGTTACAGCAGTTCTGAAAATACGTTGGTGACAAATGACTTTGTGGTGGACTTCACAGTAGTTAATGCTGGAGAAAAGTTAGTCTGCCCTGTGGTTTGACTGCTTATGTACTATTAGCACTATAACCAGGAGTGCAAGGTTGGTTTTTCCCTTCACGGGTTATTGCTGGTATGCAGTTTCCTGGTGTTGCTCCACAGTTGGAGGCATAGTTCTCATTAAGGTGTTGACAGATGATATTCCTGTGACTCACTGCATAGTAGGACAGACAGAGAGGTCCTGTGCTTGTTTCCCTCCTAAAATGTGTGAGGGGATCATTGCTGTGCTCTGTAGTGCATGGCTTTTTGTCTTATATCCCGAAAGGTGCAGCAGCCCAGGGTTTTTCTCTTCATCTGCCTCTATTGATGTTTTATTTCTCTCTCTGGCTGTAAACCCCTAGCAGTAGGTGAAAACTTTCTCTGTGACTTTACAGAAACAAACCCACCCCACCAACTTTCATTTAGGGGAGCACTGAGCACCCATCAGCTGATTGCTGTATTCTTGAAGTATTATAAGGCTCATTTTTGTTTCTTGTATCTGTGGCAAAAGATGTTTTCTTTCACCTTAACTTCCTTCTTATAAGCAAAATTGTGATTTTTTCAGTGTCAATCAATCTAGATTCTCTAGCCTCATTTCTTATTCAAAGGTCCCACAACTCTTTTTGCATGTGAATCAGACATTGCATGTAAGCATGGATGGCATGTAAAACAGGTATTAATGAGGTGGTAAGATCAGCAGTTCTTGTGCTACAAATCTGGTCCTGGGAATTTTTGCATTGTGGTCAGTAGCTCCCCTACGTGTGTGACCATTCACGGAGTCATTCTGTGTCCTTCACTCCCTTGTTTGGACGTTCATTCACACAATCTATTCATCCCAAGATACATTTTGCTTTTCTTGTTTTCTTCTTAGTATATTTAGAACAGTGTAAACAAACACAGACCTACATTATGTGATAATGTCAGATGCATTATGGTAGCAGCAGGAGACTTCAGGCAAGAGTATAACCTCATTCTGCTGTGTGAGCACAGAAGAAAACAGTCCTTGTTCTTGAGGGTTTACGATTCAGACACTGTATATTTCACAGCAAAGAAATTTATAGATTAAAAAGGGACCTAATATTTCCTGGATAAGGAGGTTGGAATGTCCTAATTTACCATGAAAGTCATCAGCAGTATAGATGGCAATGGAGAAGAAATGATAAGGGCATGAAAGATGTATAGTGCAGGTCATGTCCACAAAAGCCATCATCGCTTGATGCAAGTCAAATGCCACTTGTGTCTTCCAAGTGATATAAGACTATGTGAAATAGGGAATGGAATAATAGATCCGAGAAAGCATAGCTGGAGGCAGATGTTTGAACACAAATCATCCCTCTAGGCTGATGCATTATTGCAGGGTTCCTGGATTGACTCACTGACATTATTTATGCAAAACTTCTGGCCACATTCCCTCTGTGCAGTATTACAAGCAATATATTACAGAATGGAGGATGTCCTCTATTTCCCCAGAGTTTTCCACCCTGTTCCTGCATAACCTTCCAGATGTATATCACAATTACTAGAAGCAGTAAATTTCTCATTATAACCTGAATCTATATACAACATCTGGACATTTTTACTGACCACATTCCCATCTAGTGCAGGCTTGGATGATGGCAAAACTCATCATCCTGCTGGATCTGTACTAATTGCACATTATCTTTTAGACTTTTTTCTTAAACATTGTGTATCCTAATTTTATTACAGCATGTTGGAAAGTTTTTCTGTAGCTTGTAGGGTATGGTATGTTGTGAAGCAGATGTTCAATAGACTCTGTATGGCTGCAGCTGTCCTAATAAATTAAATTCTCATCAGGCTGTTCTCTGGGTGCAAGGCCAGTTGGGTTGAACCGTCCATATAAATACTATTTGACTCTTAAACTTAGGAAAAGTGTAGCAACACACATACTGCCTACTGGAAAGGATTGCTGTCTCCTGGTACCTCCCAGACTGTTGGTGGTAGAGTGCTACTGACCAGGATAGTTTACTCTTCTTTTTGCAGTGCAGTCTAACCAGTGTGTGCACCATAACAAATGCATTTTAAAATTTGCTTTTAAGACCAAGAACTTTGAAATGCACAATGGGATGGAGGAAAAGCAAGATACTAAAGAAGAAACTTCATAATCGTGTAATCCATGTAATTTTTCAGAGGATAATGGAATTTGGTGAACTTGTTTGTTTTTTTAATGGTTATTGGGGTGGTTTTTTTTAACATGAAATGTGACATGAGCAAGAGCTTTCTCCGTGAACTGTGTGAAGTGAGTGAGAAGTCTGGTGTTATTTCAGTTTTACAAGTTTTTCAGTATTTGGAACAAGGCTTTTCGTGGAATGAAGAGGATAATTAGTGATCTGAGATCTGTGTTCTGAGGTTACAGCTCAAAAAGGCTTATTAGCAGAGTGAACATACTGTCAGATGCCATGTGACAGCATGAGGATCTCCAAACATGGTAATGCTCGGAGAATTTGGAGAATTCCTGCTTTGGATGGCTTACTTCCAGTCATCTGTAAGTAGAGACTCGACCATAGCTAGTAGCAATGCTTTTACTGAAAATAATGCCAGCAATAGGAAGAAAGGAGTGTCAGCTCCACAGAGCTCACAGATCAGTCTCTGCTGCTGTATTAGGCTGTTAGAGATGAGAAGTACAGTGATGTTCCTTGAAGGGAGCTGCCACACACTTGTGGGTTGTGGTACTTTGACAGGCACAGCAGAGGAGCTGCCTCAAACCTAAGAAAACTCTCATGGCTGCATCTGTCTTTACAGATATGTGAAAAGTGAGACTGCAGACAGACAAACTGTAAGGGTAGAGAAGCAGAATACATTAAAATTACATGGTACTGTAGTAAAGGATTCTGAGAAAATCCAACTGTTTTAAACCAATGCAATGAATTGTCAACGAAAAGGAGAAACAGAAAAGCACAAGTCCCCTCTCATGTAAAGCCTTACTATGAGTCCTTCAAATGGGTCTTCAACTCCTCTGCAGAACTGCCTGAAGTCTTGCTGCATTAGCAGGTGGCATGACATGGTTTTTATTTGCACTGGCAGTGCTGACAAATTACCTTGGCTTCATCAACCGTGACTGTTGCAGCAGGGTGCTAGTCTCCTGTCCCTCCTTCATCAAAATGAAAACAAACATTGTGGGGGCCAGTGAGCCCATGGCACCGGGGAACACAAGAATCCCCTTGAGGAAGGTGCCCTAAAAGGAACAAACGGTCCCCAGGTCAGGGTGACCAAAACCTACTCTCCCAGGATACCTTGTTTTATTATGTGAATGTACCCCAGTTCTGTTTCCCCGATTGGCCCACTGGCCTCCCCACCACTTTTTACCCTATATGTCCCCGTTACAGAATGTTCTCCTTTCCCCGTTCTCCCATCGGCCCTTGTCCTTTTGTCATTCCCTCAGTCTTTCCCTATGGGTTGCCTTACCCTGGCCCTGCCTGTGCTCTCTCCGCCCCTACCGACCCCATACTTAAACCCTGGACCCTCCATTATCTGTGTCTTTGTCCCTGGACCCCTTCATGTGCATGGCTGTCATAAACTCCTCCTGTGGAACCCCAAACGAAGACCCTTCCCAGACTCTTTTGTCATCAGCTTTCTCTTGGAGCAATCTGGGGGTGTGTGTGTGTGTGTGCATGTGTGTGCAATGGCCTCGCCAGAGCGGCTTCCTGGAAGATGCTTTTGGGAAGGTCGTGGCACCTTACCACCCACACCCACCACAACAAACCATCATGGGGCCCTTCGGCTGCAGTTACCTGCTTCCTGTAACATGGTGAGGTTTGATCTGGATTTCAAAAGGCCCCATTAAAAAAACCCAGTAAAATAATTATAAAAGCCCTATATGTAGGCCTTAAAAAAGACAAACTAAGCCAAAAATCAATTAAGATGTTTTCACTAGGTATTTTCAATCTTTAGAGAGAACTGCACATGTGGTGATAGCAAACAGAATTTGTTAAAAAAACATATTCTCCTCATTCCCACCTCCTTCCACCTAATCTTGAGTTACTCCAGTAAAATGGTTAAAATTGCTTTTGTTTTTTTTTCAATTACTTGGTTTTTGCTTCTGGAATGTGCAAGAGGGAGGTTTCTTATTTAAAGTGCTCATCTTTTAATTTATAATGTGAGGAGTAGCTACAAATGTTTTCATTTAACTGAATAGAAGCTTTTCATTAAATGAATGTTTTTGATGGAAAATTTCTCGCCAGCACTATCTGAATAACATATCACATAGGTCTGTGATAATAATAAGACAAAAAGTCTGAAGTGAAACAGACCAGAAAGTAGTAACCTGAAAAGGAGAACATGACTGATTAGTTTGATCGTTCAAGCAAAGAAACCACAACAAAGCAAGATTACCAAACCCCCCAGGCTTAGTATTTATTGTTCAACTAAAAATCTGAAAACTTGTCTGTTTTAATGCTGTAAGGGGATTGCTGGTACATGTGAAGAGCATTGCAGATTTGGGGGTAAGAAATGGGACTTCTAAATAATGTTATTTTAACCAATACTAGCCCTTTAGATGATGCCTTTTTAGAAAGCACTAGCAAATATCATCCATGTGTTATCAACAGAAGAAAGACTCAGTATGCTCTCTTGGTGTGAGGCTGGTAACAATAATAACAATCCATGCATTTCTGTAAAACAGAAAAGATGAAAGCAATGTTATTTTAGATTTTGTAGACTTCTTTTTCTGTTTTTAATTTCTAGAGGTATTATCCTTAGCTCTCATTGTTTGAGCTGAGGATCTTCAGACCCAAATGTCTTTATTTTTCATGTACAGGTGCCAAATTACTGTATAGAAGGAAGGGTTACATAATACAGAAAGGATTCTATTCTTTTAAATCTGAAAAATCTCTGAAATCCTTTTTGCAGCCTTTACAGAATGAAAGTGTGGGTCTAGAAAGAATGCTTACAGATAAAATCTCTGCCCTGTTTCTACTTCTGCAGCTGAGATTAGGGAATTTTTAGTTTTATGTAGAAAGATTGTAATTTACCAGCATGTGTTCCACACACCATAGGACAGTCCTTCCCTTGGACCTGTAAATATAAATCTTTCAAATATTCTTTTTTCTTCTGTCAGCCTGGGCACATCTTCCCACTGGAGATGCAACACTGCCATCCTATCTTTCTTCTTGATCTTAATATTTAATGATAAAAATGTATTTAGGGATGCTGCTCTCATTAGTACCAGAAGTGACAGAGCAAACATGCATATTGAGGGCGTGGGAAGAGGCCCTTCAGCAGCTGATCTCTGCTGAGTAAAGCTACAGGAATGAGAATTGAAAGCTTATACTCAAGCATGAAAAGAAGAAAACTACAGTGCAAAGGTCAATTCAGTGTTTCATCATTTGTCATTTAAGTTGAACTAGTTCTTCAAATCCATATCCTCGGATAGCATGGAACGTGAAGTTTTCTAAGTTTTCTAGGTGACTTATCTTTTGCCTGTATGGCATTGTATGACAGCAGGGGCAGCATCTAGTGATTCATGTCTTCAGGGAAGTGGATAACGGGAGGGAAAAAAAAAAGAATATTGGGTTGATGGCAATTGTCATGGTTCCACTGACGTCAAAGAGACAGCTATCAAGTGGCAGGAGTTGAGAAAATTTACATGAGTTGAGCATCTGTGCCATCCTGTATCTTATTAACTGACAATCCTGACTGAAAACTAATGAGGGAGAAACTTAAAAAGATTTGATTCACACAGACTCAAAATGTGATCTGCAGAATTTAAGCCTTAGTGTGGGAGATTTTGGAATGTGGGACTGATTAACTTGGTCCAGCTCCAGTAAATACAGGGCCATTTCTCAGATGCATATCTTTGCTGGGATAACTGTTTGAAACCCAGACTGAGAGCACATTCATCCTGTATTATCCATCTAACACAAATTTAGTGGGAGAATATTTCTTTACAGGACACCTAGCCACTGGTGTGATCCTAGTAAAGTATGGCAGAGTAAAGTCTTTCTCAGATTTTACATTCTTTTATTTTTAAAATATTTTTGTTTACAGTTAAAATAGTTCAGAATTAATTAACCTTATCATTCAGCCTTCCATGACCAATAGAGTTTAAAAGTTGTAATACTTCAGCTAAATTAATTAACACCAACCCAAGTAATACGTTTCAGATGTTAATCACATCAAATCCTCAGGCTAATTGGGGAAAAAATGATATTAGGGACAGAACTTCCGCTGCTGAAGTAAAGGAAAAGACTGCATTGAATCATTAATGGCCTAAACATCAGGTCTGAAATAACAGCACTTCTCAGACTCATAATCCCACAGGGACCAACAATCTTTCATCCTTATAAAGTAGAGTAAATATCCTAGGGGTCAGTAGTTTGCTATGCCTCAGTCTAATTTAGCCTTAGAATTTAAATATCAAGAAGTTGTGTTTCACATGAAGAGGTCTTATGGGAGAGCATGTTTTAGTTCATCCAATTTGCCATCCTTTGCACCAATTTTTAAATCTGCATATCCCTAACTCTGGGCTTTTCAGTGTTGCAGTAAATTTACAACAGGAAGAACATGGGAGCTCTAAGTGCAAAGCAGGAATCCAGACTGAGGGCAGTGCTGGCAGCTGTTCTGCTAAAAACACTGAAATAAAGCTGCATGCAATCAGAAATTAATTAATCTGTTAAACCAGTTTGGAGAACATAGCTGATAATTTTATACCATGTATTTACAAAACTTTATATAATGACTAATAGGTGATGCTGTTGCCTTACTCCAGCTGCACATCTGCAGTGGGTTTTTTGTTTTTTTAAGGGAACTCCAGACTTAGTTTCTGTCAACATGCTAACGTTTTAGCAGTCCCTTAATATGGACATAAGTGGTGGAAACACGTATGTTGTCCCCAAAACTACAAGACTGCATCTGAATCTCCCAGCTTGGCCCCTTACCCATTGTTAGGGCCATATGAAGGTCAGAAGAAAACAGTGACAGTCTTACTTTTGCATATAGTCTGACAGAAGAGACAGAGACAGTAACAGACAGGTTCTTACTAGGATGCCTTTGGCAGATCCTTCTCCTGACCTCAGCTTCCTGTCATGTCCAACAGGGGCAGTTATTAGTGTCTCTTGTCTTCCCTTTGTTTGAGTCCAGTCTCTCTATGTAATCTACTTTAAAATGTTCGGTGGCCATTTCCATGCTAATGATTCATAAGTCTACCTTTAATGAATCCCCTACCTCAGCTGGTTTTGTTGGCTCTGATCCAGGCAAGTACTTAAGCATGTTCTAAGCTTTGAGTTTAGTGACATTCCAAACTCAGACTAACATCACACTTTGGAGAGCTGTAAAAATAATAACTGATTTTATTACTGAAAGTGCCATGCTTTGTAGTGTAAAGTTGATACAAAGTTTTGATTAGTGTTGACCTGCTAAATAAGGTATGTTGTAAAGTCGTTCTGCAAAAAGTGATTTCTAACAAAACTGAAGAAATAGACAACATAAATAAATTTAAAATGAGTTATATGGATCTGAATGCCACATTTTAATAATAGATACAATACACAAATCTAGATTTAGGAGAATATGTTTATAAAAGCATATGAACCATATAAGCTAATATTTCATATTCTGTATAGCATGTTAAATGTGTATGTATGTGTATCTGTACCTGTTTGTATGTAAGTTTATCCATATGAAATGTATACATCTGCCCAGTCATCTGTGTGTTGTAAGCCATTGTATTAAAAATGTAGATGAAATAAATAATGCTTTCTGACACCTCATGTATTTCAACTGCTTGACTGAAATTCTGGGAATTGTCCATCTGTCTTCACACTAGGAGAATGATAGCAGCTCTTGTCTTGTCTGGTGGTTATTTAGTAAATGTCAGAAGGATAATTGGTCTGTAGGAATTGTGCTACTGCTGGTAATGCCTGTGCGGTGATATGTGTACCATGAGAAGATACCAGTGCATACTGGTTGTGTTTATAATGGGGAGAACACTCTCAGAATGAATTTAACTGAAGTGTTCCTTATCTAAAGAAGAAAGGAAGAGCAGAAAATAGCTTCAGACTAAATGTTCCTTAGGCACAGGCAGAATCCTTATTTGACCATATAAGGCTAGACCTAAATTTGAACGCAGCCTTCATATGAGCCAGGAACAGATTGTCTTCCTGGCGAAAAGTGAGTGCATTGCTTCAGCAGCCGCTCCTTGTTGTGTTGTTCCTGCTGCCATAAACTTGGTTACAGCAGTAGTTGCTTTTCTGGATTCCTAAGTCTTCTCAACACTGGACCAAGAGTGGAGATCAGCTCAGGCCAAACTGCCTGAGGCTCCTGATCCTTGTGACATTAACAGGTTGCAAGATCTGAACCAGACTACCCTACTTTCTTACCCTCTGATTTAAAGGGTGAACCAGGAGCTAGTGAGAAATTCTAAGGTATGGTAGATAAATCCAAAACATTTTGGATCTGTTCTTAGGAACTAACTCTTGAATGACTTAATAATGTGTTATGTGGGCATTTCTGAATTTCGGATTTTTACAATCAGATACCTGGTGTGGATATGAATTTCATTTTTAACCTCAGTTTTCTTAATCACTGGAATTAAAAAGCTCTCTTACAGGTGTCTCGGAATGTCCTTTGTGGATTTCTTCTGCTTAAGATCTTAATGTCAAGATGAGGAAATATGAGGTTAGAAGGTGAAAGTGGTGAGAGTGACAGTTGAGCATAGCAGGCCAAACAATTCCATAGATTGGAATGCTGAATCTATGCTGTGGTACTAACAGATTTAGCCAATATGAAAGATTTGCAAAATATAAGATGAATATAGCCAAACTGAAAGGACGTTGAAAATCATTCTCAAGTAACCTTCCTACTGGCTAACAGAAGAAAGCTTGATGGATGTGGCCAACTGCTGGCAGAGCTCTCCACCTGCCCTTGGAGGGTGGATGTGTCGTCCTGTGCTTGGCCTGATGTTTAACAGGACCTAGAGTGGTGATGCAAACTTCCCTGCAGTGGAAGCTGGGCACTCTTTGAACACAGAATGTAAGAGTTACAACACTATATATCCTGAACAGAGATGGCTGGTAACAGGTGGAAGAAGTTCATGGGTTTTTTATTACCGTAGTAGAGATCTGGGGTGGAGAGCAGGTAGGGATAGGATTTCTATGTAAATATTGGCCGTCTGAAAGCTGTGGTGTGGAGGCTGACCCTGTTGTCTAGAACACTTGTCCTCTCCCACTTGTCAAAGGAGAGTGAAAGATACCTACAGCAAATGATGTCCCTAGGACCGCTGGTCATGCATCTGTCTTGACTGTAGAGGAGAGCTTAGACTGAACAGCTGAGTCAGGGAAGGCAAGCCCCGTTCCTAGTGCCAGAGGCAGACCTCCTGGAGAAGGCTGTGTCATAGGTAAAAATTGGAAGCAGGTGTCCAGAACCCTGTGTCTTGTGTGCAGTGCCAGTCTTTATGTTTAAAGGTGAATGTTTAAGGACAAAGAAGGATCAAAGTGAAAGATTTCTGCTGAGGAAAAGCTGGGGTCATCATTTAGGTTTGGAGCTTAATCTTGAGAAATCATATCCATTTCAAAGACTGAAAGTATGGAAAGTGAAAAAGTGAAAATGTGGCTGTGAGGCAGAGAAAGTGTGATTAGTTATCAGACAAGCAGGTTTTAATTGCAGTAGAGAGCTGAATGTGACAAAACAGACAGTCCACCTCATCTTCGAAAGATGTCCCACTGTGCCATATGACAATGACAGATAAGGGAGTGTCATTCGAAAAAATATAAATTGAGAAGCGGTTGCTTTGTGGGTCTGACTGATGAAGCCACCCAGAAAGTGAGACTTCATCCAAAGGGGATTAGTGATTTAAACATAAGACTTGGTGTCCTCCAAAGGATTGCAAAGGTGAAAGGCTGTCATACCAAAGGAAAAATGGCACTTTGCTGCTTAGTCTCTGCTCTCAGGATGAACTGTAGGCAGGACAAAGGAGAGTGAAGGTGTCAAAAAATAAAAATGTCAGTAAAAGAGTAACAAAAGGAAAAGAATTATTAAACCATTTTAAGTGCATCTGTGATAAAACAACCTATTTACAGAAATGTCTACAGCAGCCTTCTTTCATCTGAAATGGGATTCATATCTGAGTAAGATGTGATTTTTAGACAGGAACAGTTTCTTTGATATAATTTTGTTTTCTGGTACTGTCTGCCTTGCCATGTCCTTACATTCCATTTTGTTTTCTGTGGAACAGTTTTTTTCACGTGAGGATTTCGTTTATACCAATGTCATCACCAGTACCTTGTCCAGCCTTTGTTTCACTTCCCCTATCTTGTATCATAAGATATTTTGTCTCAAGGATGTCTTAAGGGGTCTAAGGGTGTGATTTGATTCAGTGATAATACACCCAGCCTCTAATCTCTTTCAGGAGGGGCCAAGTGCTCCTCTCCATATGTATTAGCCTTTTGTATGCCAGTAATTCTAAAAGCCAGCTCTGAGAGTCTGATGAGTTTTGAAGTTTGAAACAGGATCTCTGAGTGTAGTTCTTATGGTGCTAAACAAAGGACACAGTTTGTGGTTTTTAACATGTTTTCATTATTTAACTGATGCACCCGGCCAAAGCCCGCACACCCCTTGCATGTCCTGCTCCTTCCCTCTCCTGGCAGTGCACTTTCAGTCCTGGTCATGTAAGGGATTCAGTTTCCATTCCCATGCTCCCTGTACTGACAGATCATTTCAGATGAAAGAGACAAAGCAAAGGCAACAGGAATTCAGACAGGCAACTTGGAACAACAGGAGTTACATGTTGCCAAATGCCCAATCTATCACTATCAGCATCACTGAACCCAACATCTTTCTGCACTTTTGAATCATCACGGGCTTTATAAACCAACCCCCTCCTGGTTTCTAAATGTCTTTGTTGTTCTGTATCATTTTTCTTTATAGTGGATATTATTTTCTTGGGGTTTTCTTTGCTTCCAGACATATTCTTATGCAAGTCAGAAAAGATGTTTTGTCACCTGCAGCTAAGCTGCCAACTGAAACTAGCTGGCATATGCACATTAGGCCAGGAATCTGCAAGCTTCAGTGGCTGCTAATAAAGTGGCAGATTGATGTTAAGATTGTCTGACTTTTAGGTTCCTATATATAGAGTCAGCCTTGTTAGCCTTATTAATTATTTATATAGTAATACATAGCACTTTACTAACAAATCAGCAGATAAAGGCCCTCCACTGAACCACTTGCAGTGGCTAGTTTAGTTTGCTATGATGTATAAAAATTAGTGGACACATGCAGATGTAGGGGCAAATAACACTGAAGAGGACCTGAGTCATGCAAGATTTCATGGAAGCAGCAAAGACACAGCACTGTTGGCTTTAAGGGTGTCCTTTATGGTGACTGTGGGTAGTCTTTGGACTGCAGCCCCAGAGAGCTGGATTTAACAGCTGGGTCCTCAACAGATCTTCTCTTCAAGCCTTAACAGTGCATAGTGTGTACTGCTGTTGTGCTGCAAAATAAGGTTGTAACTATGTGCTTAGTTTGAACTTCTGGCATCTTGACTTCAACAGACCTGAGCCAGCTTAAATCAGCTGAGGATCTGTCCCAAAAAATAGAAACCCGCAAACTGCCTACCTTAGCTGAGTTCTGAAGAGACATCTGCAAACATTTGTGCTGTTTTATCTGATGTCACTAGGGTTTATTTGTAATTTTTCTGGAGGAAGAAGGTGAAATATGCCTTGCATTCCAGGACAGGTATGTCAGAGACTAAATCACTGTTAACATACTTTATTTTTTTCAGTCTTAATGTACATTTTCTTCTGCTATTGTACAAGACTTATAAACTATTTAAATTCTTTATTTTTCCCTTTACTTGTTGATGAAACAATGAGCTGGTTCTAATGCGGATCTCTAAGGTATGCAGGCGTTCTTTTCAGCAGGCAAAGGATTTGTTTATGACAACCTGTTATTCTTATCCCCTTGTTCCACTTTCTCCCTTATCTGTTGATACTTCTTTCTTCACATTAGACATTTGTTGCTGGTGGGCTGTGTTATCAAGTGCACTAGGACATCTTAGCTAAGGGCTGTATCTCTCATGAGCAGCATGTCAGAGGGATCTTCAAAGAAGTCTTAACAAAGAATGCATTTGAAGCAAGAGAAGTCTGGCTATTTTAACTATTCTTCCTTTTGATCTCGGGAAGTAGATTGTGAATGTGACTGCTCTGTATTTTCCTGTTGGGTCCCTTGACTCTTTTTCTAAAAGGTTATGTTAGTTACTTTCTACTCCAAAGGGACTCATTCCTGTACTAAATGCATTTCTGAAAATGTCAGCCAAAACTCCTCCACCTTCTATTCTTGTTTGTTTTTAATGTTCCCAGTTTCCTATAGCCTGAATCTCAGAGCACCATCAATTTTCAGATCTTTCAAACTTTTTAGAGAAGTTTGGTGCTTTTGAATGTCTTGTTTGTCCTTATCACTTTGCTGACTGACAACCTTTTGCATTTCAGAATGTGGCTTATCACTTTGTTACTACTATTACTCCTCCTCCTCTGCAGCCTCTCCACAGGTTTGAAAATCTGTTTGCCAGGTCTTAGTTCCCTAACTGATTCTTTTCTTAAATTTTCACTGCTTTCATTTAAAAGCAATAACAACCTATCACTATGTTTCAAGGTGAACTGATGTATAACTTATTGTTTAAGACTAAAAAGCAAAATAATTTTCCTCTCCGTTTTGGTGGGTTTTGTCTATGAATTTCCTGATGTTGTTGAATTAGGATAGGTAGACGTGTACAGAATTGATTTACCAGCTATTTTATTTTTTCATTTAAAATCAGAATAAAAATGGCAAATTAGTTTCCATTAATAAAGATATTTTATTCTGGTCCACTAACACATTTCTTTTAAGTGAAATCAGAAATTTAATGTCAGTTTTGACAATATTAACTTACCAGAATTTTTTTAAAGATCAATGCGATTTGAAAAGTAAAACTAATGCATTTATTGCTCCAAATGAGAAATGTTCAATTTTTACATTGTACCCAGGCTTCTTTTTTTTTCTTAATTGCACCATCTGGTCTAATAAAGTTTGTTACATCTCCTTGCAAACTGATTCAGTGATGGATATGGGTAACTTTTACTTATTTAAAAATCTTAACTGGTGTGCTGTTGTCATGGTTTAAGCCCAGATGGAAATTAAGCACCACGCAGCCGCTCATTTAACTCCCTCCCCTCTCTTCCCCAACCCTGGTGGAATGGAGAGGAGAACTGAAATAAAACTTGTATGTTAAGAGCAGTTTAATAATTGAAAATTAAGTAAAATTCAATAACAATCATGTTAAATAATGATAATAAAAAGGAAATAATCAACTGAAGCATGATGCAATTACTCACCACCCTCTGACCAATGCCTGACCCCCCCCTTCCCTAACCCAGATCAGCCTCGCTTCTGGGTAAGTCCCCCCAGTTAATATCCCGAGCATGATGTTCTGTGGTGTGGAATATCCCTTGGGTCAGTTCAGATCACCTGTCCTGTCTGTGCTCCCTCCCAGTTTCTCTTGCGTACCTGGCGGAGCGTGAGACAAGGGGAAAAAGGAGTCCTTGACTTAGGATAAACACGATGTAGGAAAACCCAAATCACCAGTGTGTTATCAACACCGCTGTCATTCCAAAACACAGTACTGTAACAGCTGCTGGGAAGAAATTAACTGTCTCCTAGCTGAAACCAGGATGATATCCACCCTTTACTCCATACTATTTATGTCATGCCAAGTTTCACATTCCTCAATATCTCATCACCTTTCCTATTTATCTGTTTTGATAGATATACAAACATCATTCTCTTAGTCTGTGGAAGGCCTCTGTCAAATGTTCATAAAACGTTCGCACACACCAAAAAAAAAGTTTGTGGAATTCATTTAGCCCCTGACTTGTGGCCTTTATCCTTGGTAACAGTCTTTCAAGCAGGAATGATGGTGTGAGGTGTTGGACTGTGGCATGCTGCACATTTGACTCGGTTGTGATTCCAGCGCAGCTGTTCTTGTTCCATTTTATCAAAGTTTGTTCTTCACTGGTGTGGGTGCAATGGTCAGAGGGAAGTCAGGCTGAGATCCCTGGAAAGCTTGTGGTTAAGGTGGGTGCCGTGAGGTGCTCACCACTAAAGCTGTAATACACAGTGTTGGATGATTATTAACATCATACAATTGAATTAATTTGTGATTTTCACCCAAAATCAAATTCCCTTGAGGCATACACCAGACTTCCCCATCCTCCTGCATTACCCACCAAGTGCACCCAGGTTTGTGAGAAAAGCAATCCCATGGATGGGTTTGCCTTTGCCTGAGCCAGGAATAATCCAGACTGTTTTTCCCGGTATGTTTTTAATGTGCACCAAGGAACTTTATCTTCTTCTACAGTACATTAAAATTTATATACTTGCTATAGTTTTATCTGTGTGATCATTGGAATGACTAGTGTTAAGAAAGGTGAGAAAGTGAGATGGTTTTCTTGAAAGATACAAGAATGTTAGTGAGGGAGAGTGTACCAGAATGTGGGACTTCAGAATCCAGACTAAAATGGCTGTAGGCATACTGGCAAATGTGCTTGCTTCTTTGAAATCTATCTACTAATGTGGATTTCTTGTCAATTCCTTTTATTAACCATTTTCAAGGTGGCTGGTTACTGCATCTGATGGGAAAATCTCTTGATGGCTGTAATCTGCCACTTTACTGTAGTCAAGTGCTTCCCTGGCACTGCTTCAGACATCAGAGACAACATATCAGCAAACTACATGGGTGACATGGTTAATCCATCCAAGAGGGAACTGAGAGATGGGAGGAATTTTAATGAAAGATGTATTATTCATAATAAAAGTAAATGTTTTTAATTTTTTATTTTATTGCAGCTTTCCAGTGAACCTGGAGTTGATTCCTAGCCTAGTAAGGCATAGTAGTGATCGGTTTACTCAGGTGAAATTGGGAGGACACACAAGAAAACCAATGTATAGAACTGAAACATAGCATGAGGCTTATCATCTTTAATAGGAGGAAGTTTTACCTCGTACTTCCTTGCATGCATGTGTTTGTAGAGAAAGAAATCATGAAGAGGAACAGAGATATTTCCACTTTGTCGTGGGGAGTTTGACATACACACAGTATGACAGCAGAAATGAGAGGTGGACAGATCCAGGCGTGGTTTCTGGTACTCACTGTAGCTCCACAGTGTAACCAGAGCACATAGAGCCTGTACTGACTATTTTACTCTAGGTGGCCTGAGGCTCACAGCTTGTAAATCAGAATCTCTACCTGTGTCATATACTTTGCTGTGGATTAGTTAATACCTGGAACACACTTGGAAGTACCGGAATTCCTACTGCCTTAAACTAGACACCATTTTAATATATGCTGTTTGCAGCTTCATATTACATCATTTTCTCTTACTCCTATTCAGTCATTTTTAAGGAGAAGACAGTCACAAACAGAAATATTCAACATGAGGTTCATTCCTGGGGTACCACAGAGCAGTTCTCATAGAAGAAGAGGCATCACAATGCTGGAAGTTTCTCCGTGAGGAAAGACACACCTGCTGGAAAGTCACTGTGCTAAAAGAGAAGACTCTCCACTGAAAGCAAATTCAGATTCTCATTTAATAAAAGTCATTAAAAGTGTGAAAAAGCTACCAAGGATCTCAATTTAGAAGGCTCTACCAAGCGTTAAGAGGATGTACGCCTCCTCCCACCCTTTTAAATAAGCCAAAAACTATCAGTTAATCTTGAATTTCTATCCAATCCAGAAACATCACATTCATGTAGTAAAAAGAAGATACTTTAACCTCCTTAATCTCAGAAAATTATCTTACTATTTCCAAATTTGTCGATATATGAAAAATGTCCACATATGTGGTGCTAGAATATGCTGTTCATGAAATATGATTCTTTTCTTTTTTATTTACAACAAAGTCTTTTTCCTAGCTTGAAAAGCTTGAAGAAACGAACCAACCCAACCAGGCAAGCATGTGTTTTAAAAGATGATCTTAAAAAGAAACCTTTCCAAAGGGAAAGGTAGAAACTCTTTACAAGAGGAAGGAGATGCCTCTTTACCCCTGATCTCTCTTTTGAATGTCAAATCTAAGGGTGAGAATGGGATGCAGTCGAAAGGGGTGATTGCCGTTAGTATTGATATACCAGAGTTAGCTTTTCAATCAGTGCCTTTGGATCTAAGGAAAGTTTGTGAAAATTTTATCAGACTTTATGCAACCTGTACCATTGGGCAAGATGCCGTTTGAGTACCTGAATATAATTTTTAACTCACCTAACTGTAGGAAACAGCACTAGAATGGACCCTGACAAGTCCTCCAGTCCTTCCTTCACTGCTCTTCATCCTAAACCAGTCTCCCTTGTTCCTGAAAACCAGTGTGATGAGTTCTCCAGAGTCACCTTATGCAATAATTTCCAGTGCTTTAATCTCTTTGTAATAGCATTTTCTTTATTGTCTAACCTAAATATCCTTTTATGTTGCTTTTTGTCCTATTTCACGGTGAATGCAAAGGGCAGTGTATCCCTGCAGTGCTTTGTAAGAATTTCTTATGTACCTGAAAACTGTTAGTGTATGTCTTTTCTCTCTTCTTTAGGGGTGAACGTCCAACAGTAGCACAGAGAAATAATAACAGCAAAAATAACTATGAGGTCCTATTCACTGGTATGTCCCTGCAAGCTATATACATTGTGTATTTTACACCCTCGCCCTGAGATATGGAACAGTAATCTGAATTCGAGTACAGGCTTCTCTGTGATCACCTTGCCAGAACAGAAGTGCTGTTTCCGGGCCGGGCAGAGCCCCGGGGTGCCCCCGCAGCCCCCGGGCTGGCGGCGGGCGCGGCGGCGGCAGAACCGTGGGCCGGTGGTGCCACCTGGTGCCAGCCCTGCCCGCATCGGGACGGGCGTGGATGCCTCGGGAGACCGAGGGGATGGCGGGGGGCACCTCACCAAGCAGCCTAAGAGCAGCCTAATGGAAATAAATTCACTAAAACAGCATGTAGGAAAAATCCCGTTGCTGTTCAGATGTCCAAGCCCGCCGAGATTTTTTTTCTTTTTTTTTCTTTTTTTTTTTTTTTTGGAGTAGCAGCAGCTGCTTCTTCCTGACCCGAGCTATGAAAAGCTTTTTAAGAGCTAAACATTTTCCTAACTAATTTGAAGTCAGTATGAGACACCGGCATACAAGCCTCAAAAAAAGGAAAATCTCCAGGTATAATCTCTGCCTCCCACTCTCCGATGTCAAGATCTTATCTTAAACAAAGTTGACTTGACACCAATTAGCAAGCAAACAGCTGAGGAAAATAAGAATAGTACTGAACTTTGTGATCTACCTCCAGTACAGCAGAAAACTTCTGAGAGGTTTGGTTTGGTTTGGAGAAGTACAGAACATCCGTGTTTTCCAGTTTGCACTGGTTGGGTCATGGTGTTAACCAGGCTTAACACCTGGTATTCAGGTTCTGCTTACAGACTCTAAAAGAGAATAAATTACTGTTGCTATTGATGACACTCCAGCAGGGTAATGTTAAATATAGCTAGGGGTGGCCAATAATTTCTATTAGATAGTGCTAATTTTAGGAAATAAAAATGATAATTAGATGTATTGGTTGCTCAGATTTTTTAAATGAAAAAATATTGAAACATCATTTTCTGGCAGAGGAAAAATATTTTACATTAAGATCACCAAAATGTGTATTTTCTATATGGCTACATGTTAGAATAGGAGCGAAAACTTCAACAATATTGAATTAATTGACTGAAAAATCTTCTTAGTAATTTTCTTTCTACATTTCTAAAACTTGCATGGCACAATGAAATCAAGAAATGTGCTCCAAGTTTTTTAGCATCTTTATCTATGGAAAATGCATATTCTATATGGCAGAAAACTGGGGAAGTGGGAATGGCAGTTGTTGAAGTTACATGAAGAACTGGAAATTGAATTGCATAAAGCAGTAAGACAGAAGGGGGAGACCGCATGAAATTAAAATGATGGGTCAGAGAGATAAATAATAGAACTAGCAAAGGAGTGAAGAAGGAATAAGATCATCTTTGAAAATCCATGGACATTACTGTTGTACTATGCAGTAACTCAAATATGTTCCTGCATTACAGTATATGAATTTTACATTAAATTTACCCAAGTACTGCTCTTCTTTATTTTTTACAGTTTTTTATTATTTAACAGACTCATCCTGCACAGTGGTGATCAATTGCATTTCTGCTATGAATATGTATTTTTGCTAGGTGTATTGAGCAGCAGTCTGGGAGGGGAGGTGGCCTTTAATGGTTTCATATCCAGCTGTGCCTGTATGTGCACATATGCCATAGAAACTGCACAGTGCCCCTCGTCTTGGCACTCTCTGACCATCTAGAGCATACCTGACACAGTGAGGCTACCATACAAAAGTCTAGGGAACAACAGACTTTTAGTCACAGGCAAGAAAATACCAAATTAGCTGCAGCAGAAAAATTACCTGGAACATCAGCTTAAACTTGACGTACCAAATAATTGTGGCTGCTGTGTTTGCCATTTACTTTAGCAGCTATGAAGAATGAGCAACATGAGCTGGATTTGGCTTCACAGAAGAAACTGATGTTGTGCATTCTGCTGTCAGCAATTAAAGAAGATTCATTAGTAGATGCTGACATGGAAAGTGATTTTTGTTATGAATCATGCGGAGATGCAGCTGTGCGAAGGGGGTTTCATAAAGATAAATGGAAGTAGTGGATGTTGGATGGGCTTTGGGTAAGATAGATTTTTGTCATGTATTGAAATAACTTGTGACTTTTTCAAAGTATCAGAAAGTAAATTGCCTTAAGATCAATTATATCTGAAGATAAGGTTATGAAGTAACCCATGAGTGTGAGACATGACGTATTTGACAACTGATGAACCATTGCTGTCATCTGGAACAGTACCTATTATGCAGATTGTCTGACTTGAGGCAGGTGCAGTAGGTAGCCAGCTGGTCTCTCTAGCTCTTCCACCCGTGATTCTTCTAGAATCATAGAAGATCTCAAACAGGAAGGGACCCATAAGTATCATTAAGTCCAACACCCTGTTCCTCACAGTACTTCCTAAAACTAAACCATATGACTAAAAGCATTGCCCAGACACACCTTGAACTCTGACAGGCTTAATGCAGCAACCACTTTTCCTGAGGAGCCTGTTCCAGTGACTGACCACCCTCCCCGTGAACTTTCTCCTAATGCCCAGTCTGGACTTCGCCTGATGCAACTTCATTCCATTTCCTTGGGCCCTTTGACTGGTCACCAGAAACACATCATCACTCCAAGTGCACCCATTCCTACCCAAGGATACAGGGGATGAAGCACTTTTAGCCCTGTGTGTCGGCCTTCCTCATTTCTTACTGCACTATGCCATGGCCGGGAATGTTGCTAGTTATTCTAGTTAGGAAGATGAATATTAAAGTGCTTTACTTGTTTGAATAATTGCAACAAGCAGGTTTCTTTTGCTTCCTCCTGTTGCCTGTTTCTTGCCGTAGCTATCCCATTCAGTATTTGGCTTTGTGCGTTTGGCAGCTGGCACCCCCTGACTCCTGGTGGCTGAGATGATGAAACCTGCAGGACTGGAATGAAGATGTTGTGCTTTTAACTGGTCCCTGAAGCAGTGTGCAGGAATCCAGAACAGAATATTCCAGTCATTACACAGCTTAAATATTTGATATCCAGGGTAGATTTGGAGGTTTGTTTGGTTTTGTTTGTTTTAAATTATAAGCAGACAAGTCTCCAAAGCAAGGTTTATCTCTGAGGGGTTACTCTGAGCTGTTGTTCCACATGTCACATTTTTGTATTTATTTGGTTTCCTTATTGAGTTTTCACCTGCTTAGAAGAGGTTTTTTCACCTTCAGTGTTACATCTGAAATCTGAGTATTTGAAATCTGTGTCCTTTCTTCTTCCTCAGCAACAAAGTTTATGGGATTCAATCATTCGTAACTTGGTTTCTGCTTGCTGGACCTGTAAGTATGGAGCAGATGCACCACAGCTAGCTTTGTCCCATAGTGAAGGGTTAATAGTGGCCATCAGCTGGAAAATCTTTTCCTTTCTTAGATATACCCTTGGGTACACACCAGGGCTGATTTCTGAACAAATGTGCTTCCCCAGGTTTTTAATTTTGTGCCCAATTTTTATAGGTCCTTTTTTTCTTGCACTCCTGGTTTTACTACCTTAACTTTGAAAGTGCTTTTCCTGATGTGAGAAGGGTAAACATGTGAGTTTCTAAATGACTTTAATATTAAAGAAAAGATACCACTGAGTCTATGACATAAAGATGTCAAATAGGTGTTAAATCTAGTCATAATAAGTAACATTTTATTGTCTGCATTATTCAACAAGAACAGAAAATTACTTGCTCCCTAGTAATTAAACAAAGTACTTGAATAAGCATCTGTGTCTTTAAAAAATCCTGACAGATCACATGTGAGTTCAAAAATTAAAAAAGCAAAAGATATGATTATGGTAAGTCTCAGGCAATGCACTCAAAATTAAGAGCAAGAGTAAACCATCTGGGAAACATTTAAGATTAAATAATATATATTCTGAAATGACAGATTATATTTATCCCACACACGTAATATCCTCTGTTGTTTAAAACAAATTATTCTTTAAAAGAGTGAAAAAAAATTATTCAACATTTTTCAATTTTATCTTTCCTGTTTTCCACACACTTTTCTGCTCTCTTGGAGCCTCTGATATCACAGTTTGCAGAATGCCATGAAGATTAACACACAGGAGCAGCAAAATTATACTAAAAACAATCTAAGGACTTGGTTTCCCGGGAATATTAGTAATGAATTAAAATTTGTCATAATAAAATAAAAATATTTTTGAAATCTGAAAATTTTTTACATTATTTTTGATAAATAGAAAATTTCATTTCATATCAAAAGAAAGAGATAGGAATAAATTTGGGTCCTGAATTCCTTTTAGCCCATTTGATTCAGAAACTGGAATGCAAATTTAAATATTCTTGTTACTAAATAAATAATCATATTTTATAACAATTTTTATTGCAATTTATAATTCAATATTAATTTATTTTACTTTATATTTCCATGCAAATATTGTCTCAAATAAAATACATTGTAGAAAATAGATATTTATTAAATGCAAATAGAGAGTTCTATGTGACACTATGTTACATGTGAAACTATATAAAAATCTGTGAATTGGAGGTATACATGTATATGTTTTTTTTCATTTTTACAATGATATTCCGGAGCAAACAAACAAACAAAGAGTGTTTCAGCAGCAATGCACACAGGTCCCTTGAAAGTCCCTTGAATGCAAATGGAGCCCCATGGTGGAGCTGAGCCTTCACTGGGTAAAGCCTTTGCTGCCTCACCTCACCTTCTCCTCTTGCTCTGTTGACAGATGCAGTGCTGTGAGTTGGGGCATCCCGAAGACTGCAGTTTCTATGGCAATGGATTTGAAGCAGGCAGAGCAATGGCTGTTGCTCAGGGCTTGATTTCCCCTTGCTGGAGTCAGGAGAACTATCCTGGGACACCAGTGTGGGCACCACAGTGTGGAAGGTACCCCAGTCACCTCCCATGGGCAGTGCATGGGGCTGCAGAGCTGTGCTCCCTCCCCAGAGACTACCCCACAGTCACAGGGGTCCTGTGACCTCCAAAATCTTGCCATGGGTATTTGACATGGCAGCTGAAGGTTTAGGTCCAGGCAGGACCAGTTCATTTGCCATCCACCAAAGGCTCTGGGCTCTTTGTCCACCACGACAATTCCTGAAGGGTTAAATTCCACAGCAGTGGTATAGAAATAGTAATTCCAATTAAGGTAATTGCCAGGGAGCAATTGAAGGAGAAATAAAAACATGGTGTTCTCATTTCCATAAGCAAATGAAAACAATTTAGATGAGTTTTTTCTAGATGAAGGAAAACGCCTATGTATAAACTAATTACCCTCTGTGCTAATTATGACAAAGAGGATAAAGGACAAACCTTTTGAAAAATATCCAAGGATATTAAATGGAGTTTTATTAATAGATGAAACAAGCTGAAAATGAGAGTTGTGATATATTGTGTTTGTGCCTAGATTCAATAAAAACTCTCTCTGGCTTCCACTTCAGCAGCCCCATAAAATCAATTTATTATATGAAGCCAGATGGGTCTTTTATTGAACCTGGACCTTATTCATTAAATAAAAGTAATTATCATCAGAGTTAAAAGAAACAATACCTACTGCTTCATGAATCAGTTACTATCCCATACATTTAAGTGACAATAAGGAAGAAAAATATATTTTTAAATCAATAGACACACAGTTCATCAAGTGTAAGAGCAAGACCTGTAATATATTTTCTGGTGTAATTTGTTCCTTATCACAAGGTTCATTTAAATCATAATATCTGCTTTGGCTGTTGAATATGGATCAACCCCTGGAACCAGCCACATGGAGAGTGATGCTCTTGGCCTTTTCCCTGGGCCTCCAATTTCAAACATGGGAGTAAGAACTGGGTCTGAGATGAGGAATGTAAAAAACCAGCAGTGGTACTGAACAAAGCTCACCATTCCTTGCACCACTCTGTTTGATATGAACTTTGTTCTGCCTCCTGTGCTGGCAGTGCTTTACCCCGGAAAACCAACCGGAGACCAACCACCCCTAAATGTTCAAATCCTCTCTATGCCTGCAACACAGTTCCAGGGAGGGCCTGGCATGAAACACAAAGGTAGTTTATTGGGCTTGTGTGACAAAGTTTTGGTAGCAGGTGGGTACTACTGGGATGGCTTCTGTGAGAAGCTGCTGGAAGCTTCTCCCATGTCCAACAGAGCCAACGCAGCTGGCTCTGAGGCAGACCTGCCTCTAGCCAAGGCTGAGCCATTGGTGATAGTGATAATGTATTCAAGAAAGGGAAAAACAGCAGTAGAGAGACGAGTGAGAACATGTGAGAGCAACAGCCAGGCAGACACCAGTGTCAGTGAGGAAGGAGGGGCAGGAGGTGTTCCAGGTGCTGGAAGGATGTTCCCCCACAGCCTGTGTGAAGACCGTGTTCAGGCAGCTGTGCCCCTGCAGCCCATGGAGGTCCATGGTGGAGCAGAGATCCACCTGCAGCCCTGGGATGGCCCCACGCTGGGGCAGAGGGGTACTGAGAGGAGGCTGTGAGTCCACGGGAAGTCCATGCTGGAGCAGGTTCCTGGTAGGACTTGTGACCCTTTGGAGAACCCTGTCCTTATCTGGAGCCAAAAGCCTTTAGTTATATTTTCTCTCTCCTGCCCAGCTGAGGAGGGGCATGATAGAGTGGGCACCTGGCATCTACTTTACCTTAGATGAGACCTTAGATGACCATCAGTAGATGCCAAAACTTAATGTCAGGGAGGTTGTAGGATGTAGGTATAGACATCTCACACTGCCTGACCTAAGCTACCATCACGACAGTGAATGAGAAATGGCCATGCATGGTAGAGTTTTTGCTTCATACAACTACAAACGGTGCAGTATGGAGAAAATCAGAGGAAGACACCAGGAAGGGCAACACATCCTAAGGGACTGACTAGTAACATGGTGTTTCTACAGGACTGAAATTCACAAGATGGTGTGGTTTAACCTAAGCCATCAGCCAAGCTCCAGGCAGCCCCTCTCTCACTCCCCCACCAACTGAATCAGGGAGAGAATCAGAAGGGTAAAAGCCAGAAAATTAATGGTTTGAGATAAAAACAGTTTAATGGGAAAAGCAAAAGCTGAGCACACAAGCAAAGCAAAACAAGGAATTAATTTACTGCTTCCCAGGGACAGGCAGGTGTTCGGCCATCTCCAGGAGAGCAGGGCCCCATAACACGTAATGGTGACTTGGGAAGACAAACACCATCACTCCAAATGTCCTCCTTCTTCCCCCCACTTTATATCCTGAACATGATGTCATATGGTTTGGAATTCCCCTCTGGTCAATTTGGGTCACCTGTCCACAAATCCAAAACACAACCCCTACTAGCCAATGTAAAGAAAATTAACTCTGCTCCAGTTGAAACCATCACACAGGGAGAGCAATTAAAACGTGACTGAACTCAGACAAGAAAGGACCTTCCAGCAGAGTTTTGTCATTTCTCCTTGCACAGATGACAGGCACAGAGTTTATATGTATATCTAAAAGGAGTCCAAAGACTTAGATTTCACTATTTTAAAATATTCAATATTTTTAATATTGTCATGTTGAATTATTTCATTGTCACCAATCAATCTCTTCCAGGAAATTAGTAATTTCAAATCAATACTGGTGATAGTAGTGTAATTCCATAAATTAATGCTTAAAACCCCAGAATATAGGTCTTGAAATTTAATGCACTGTCTTCAGCTGCTGTTTCTAGCACAGTGCCTTTCTCCTGCTTCCCTGGAGAAGTTTGTATTTGAGTTATATCTATTTAGTCACATCTTGCTCTGTATTTTAAAACACACAGAGGATAAAAACTTCCCACAGTTAAATCACAACTCACTTGAGCACAGCCTCTGCTTTAAAAGCTGACCTGGAAAGAGTGCTTCTCTTTTCAATTTTGTTCCTTTAGGTATTTTTCCCTCCATCTTTCAGGATGATAATAATGATGATTTGTGTTGCTGCTATCCCACTGTGTTAGCCACTCTGTGAGCACTGAACAAAAAGGTTACGCTGCAGGATGTTTCTACTGCTTGTTTACGGCCTTTATTCCCGGGACACCACTAGTGGGGTTCCTGCTTGGCAGAATAACTAAAGCGCTTAACTGGTTGAGATGCAAGTCAATTTTTCCTAAAACTTTAAAGCACTTGGTGGGGTCACACCTGATCATGGGGAGGCAGCCCCAGGCCACAGCAAATCCTTTAAAAGCTGATGAAGTAGATGAGCTAAACCACTCACTGGAGTAGTCCCTGCTGTCTTCAAAAGAGACAAATCTGAGGGACTCCATTCCTCGTGCCTGCTGGAACAGATGCACTTTGTGCTGATAAAGCCTTTCCTGGCCTCCACTGTCACATGAAAACCACTGAGGTTTCTCTGTCACTTGTGCTTCTTCACAAATATGAGCTGGCTTGGGACTGGCATACGATGAAAGCAGAGGCATAAGAGCCCCAGTAACTCAGACTCTGACACCCCTGTGCTCCTTTTCTTCCTCCCATGTTTTCTTTTGAGCTCTTTCCAGCATTAGGGCACTGCTTATGCCTGGTGACTGTATCTGGTTTCTTGGGGAGCAGAAATAGGCAAAGGGCTCAGAGTACTCCTTCTGGTCACCAAAGTCTTCATCAGATCAACACGTCCTGAATAGTAAGGGATTATTTGGGACATATGTACCTTTCAGAGTTGAAGACGATGTTCAGTTTAAGGTATAAAAATCCTGTACAGTTATTGAAAATTTATTGAAAGGGACACCTGCAGAGCAGGGAGCTAGCAGGAATCTGTAACACAGGGATGTTACTGAAATCTCCTCCTCAGATCCATGTGAGGAGGCACACTGGTGTCCAGGACCCAGAATTTGTACCTGAAGCAAACATGGGTTTTTCTTCTTTCAAAAGCAGAACAGCTCACTTTCAAAGTGCAGGTGCTGAGAGGCTTTGTTCTTCAGCACTCAGAGCCTGTCCCCAGGAAGGTGTGCAATGGGTTGACACAGTTTCCCAAGCCTTCACCTTGCACCATGCAGTTTACATTAAACCAACACTACATTGAAAACTCAAACAATCTCCTCCACCCCTTCTATCAAGAAAAAAAACCTGCAGCCATACATTGTTTGCAGGCTGATCCTGGTGTTGTGTGTTAGATATTTGCCAAACACGGCTACTGGCTCTGGTTGCTGAGGGCACTTGGACCCAGATCCACACCAGCTTCAATGTTCAAGCAGGGCTTCAGGAGAAGCAGGAGGTTTCCAGATACTGCAGGCAGATCGAGATCTTTCTGGTGAACTTTCAGGCAGCTCTTGAACATGAATTTGGGGGTTTTATTTTAGGCTGAGGCGGCTGACATTTGAGTGAGTATACTGCATTGCAGTTGATAGGGGGATGGATTTGATGGGTGTATAAGAGCAATTAGGAGCATTCTGGCTTGTGGTCCCCTTGCCTTCAGACTACCTCATGCACAGCCTGAACACAAGCTCTCTGTACACTTGACAGCATGCTGCCAAGATGTACTTGGCTCCAAGTACAAACACCACCCAGGACAGCGCTCAGCTGCCCCTGGAGCCCAGCTTTCCCATTTGCCACTGAAGCAGTGCTGAGTGGTGTTAAAGGCAACCTTGAGGCAGCCCTTACATCGAAGTGCAAGCACGAATCCTAAATCCTGATTTGCACCCTGCCTTGGGGCTTTCACCCTGCCACGCTCGCCTCTCCCGTTCTCTTTCCTCCTCTGTATTCGCTCTCCTAATGGAGCTGTGAGTAGTTCCTTAACGAGAGAGGAAGAAAAAAGGAGAGCTGTGCATAACAGAGGTGCTCAAAGCTTACAGGATAGAATGCAGCTGAGCTAGTGGGACTGTCTTCCTGCTTGCTTCAACAGCTGGGGATTTAAAAGATGTTCTAAGTATGCCTTGGGGGTCTGATTTAACCATGCGGGGTGGGTTGTTGTGTGATGGGGTGAGTGGAAGGATTCCTTATGTAAATCCCCTTACTTTTATGTGCTTAGGGATGTTTAACTGCAGTATCTCAGCAATGCAGTTTGTAAAAGATTTGTATTAATCTTGGATAAACCTTCATTAAAAGTTGAATTATTTTGTGGGTGATAAACATAAAGCTTTTCCAGACTCAGACAGTTAAAAATATTGGTGTCTTGCACTGGAGTTTTTAGAATGGTTTATCTTAGATTTTGATTTAGGTCTTCTGTATTATCGCCTCTGCTTGAAAATGTATTATTTCAGAGGGATTATTATGAAATATAACTATGTGATAAAATCTGCAGTCCACCAAAGCTGTGATTCAAAAGAAACCTCTTTCATATTTTCAACCTATTCTTAATTCTATTTTAGTCATATATGATATTATTCTTAGCCTTGCTATCCTTTAATCAGAGATTTGATACCTGATTAGAAATGTTTGGGATATAGAAGGGAAAAAATCCCTCCTGAAAGAGGTTTTCAGCAGGACAGGAAAGCCTCTAGATGGCAGAAGTGCACTGCAGAAAACTCCAAACCTTAATTAAGCAACAAGCTGCAGAAGGGTTGTGTGCCAGCTGTGGGGAAAAGGTGCTCTGATTATTGACTGGTCCACTGACCTCTTCCTCCTCCTCCAACTTTAATTGCTGCTCCAGATGATCTGTGCTTTACAGCCACACAGACATGATGGCAAACTGTGTCTGAACAAGTTTCCTCATGGACGTAGCTTTTCTCTTTCTGCAAAATGACACTGCAGCTGTTTTTTTAAAGGTGAAGTGAAAGGCTCTGGCAGCTGGCAATATCTGGAGTTTGGAATGACTTCAGTTAATGCCACCCCTGAAAGTTCACAAGGAGCTGCATCCTTTATGAGGCTCTATGACTACCCCTTGGGAGGTGATTGTCAGTCTGCAGTCCTTTCAAAAATAAAATCTCACCTTCTAGGTAGGTGGACAGTACACATCTTGAGGTATTTTTGACTTAGAAATAGTACAGAGAAGTTTCAAGTGTCCTTATCTGTCTGATAGAACTGTCAGCAACTCCTATTGTAATCAGTTACACAAGAATCCAATGAATTCTGGCACTGAAGCACATAGAAGAAAATCCTTCTGTAAATCTGAGGTTTAAGCAGTATTAATGGCTGACACATCTCTAACTTCTGTGCCAGTGAATACTGTTACAGCTTCATCAGGATCTCTGCACAGTCACCTTGAGAGAAAACCCAACTGCTTAGACTTGCATGGTGCCAGATAAGTGAATTTAGATAAAAGTCCAATTTCTAGATCTGCAGTCTTACAGCTCAGTCTGGGTAGGAAATTATTTGAGATTTCAGAGTATTCTGTTTCAAAGGAAGACCCTTTGATGTTGGCTTCTGGTTGCTGATTAAAAGCAATTAAATGGTACTCAAAATACTTGGATGGGTCTTCAGTCTACCATATGGCAGGCGTGTCCTAACCTTGAGGCAGCTGCAGGGATAAAACACAGTCTTTCTTGAGATTCTGCTTTGTATTAGATACATAAGCCAAGGACTTGAACGTTGAAATGAGTACCCAAGGATGCAGGAGCCCCACAGCCTTGACATGTTCCTCCACACATTTGTGATGGCCATGAGTCAGCTGGGCTTTGAGTTATCTGCAAAGGGGTGGAAGAAAACAAGTACAGGAAAATCTTTGCTGCATTCAGATCAATTGCTTTTGGCAATACTTACAAAGAATAGGCTTTTTATGACAGCATTTTCCCACCAGGTCTTTCTTCTTTCCATGGACCCTAGACACAGGTCAGAAACCAGGGAACAGTCAATAACATTGATTGTAGATCACAACCTTGGTGGTGTCTCAGTGGAAATCCTGTCGTGAACTACCTAGTGCTGTTCAGCTGTGTGAAAAGCAGCATAAGCTGTCCCAGGAAATTCCGAAGTTTTATTTTCTGTTGTAGCAAAACCAAGTGAATAATTTCTAAGAGAGGTGCCAGCTCTGGCACAGGTGGCTCTTGGGCAGTCTCATGCAGTCAGTGGGACTGAAGCCACCGGTACCTCCTGTGCACCACTGTCACAGCCATGCTGCTAAACTGTTATGGATTTGTCTGTATTTTTTCCAGTAATGCTGACCGATTGCTTACTCGGCCTCCTCTTTCTAAGGTGTCATTTGTACTTCAAGCAGCAGATTTCACATTTTAAGCAAAAGACCTCAATACTTGACTTGGAGACTCCCAAAAGTATTGTAAAAAGACGTGTGACTGTGGTAAAGACAGATATACCAAATATAGCTGGCTAGGCAGCAGTGAAGATGTGGCAGCACAATTTTCAAGGTAGCCTAGCGACTCAAGTAGCTGTTATTATCATTACTGTCTAGATAGAAGCTTCTGTCACTATTTCTGCCTGCTTCTGCAGCTTTGATAGCATTTGTCCTTGTTCTCAAGACACCAGTGCTAATGACAGGAGACAGAATTGTTTATCTATTGCATCTCACATTTTTGCAACCACACTAAGCACTAAATCAATGCATCATCACAAGGTTTGAGGGCTGCTAGCCAATTCTTCAAGTAAGAAATAGAATCAATAACTTTGCTGTGTTTTATCAAAATCAAAGATCCTTGCATATTTTTTAACTGATCCAGACTTTAGATCTGATTAGGCTAGAACTTGGGTAATCATGGGGTATTTACCCAGTTTCAGACAAACTTGTCTTCGTGGTTGTGTATCCATGATATCTTCTCCAGCCTTGCATTTCAGGAATGACTGCATTTCGGGGGAAAGTGAGTTCTTTTTTTCTTTTTCCCAGGCAGTTTGTGTGGTGCACAAATATTTTTAGTTTCTTCAGTAACTTAAGTTTCTTCAGTAGATTCTCCATGTTTATTCAGATTCTCATAAAGATACAGGTAGACCCAAGGGTTTGTACTTTGTGTTGTATTTCTGCTGGGGAAAGTTTTGCATTGCAGACAGCTTGGCCAATGTTTAATAAAATGCCTAGTGCTCTGTAGTGATAAAAATAAAATCCTCAATCCCATTCACATTTAGAGGACACTTGAATAGCTGTTACTTGAGGCATGAATTAGCCTGAGAGGTTGTGAAAAGAAGCACATACTGTATTTTTTGGAAACATTTGATAGTTTTAGAATGCTCTTCCCTCTGAGAAACTGTCAAGGCACATAACATCCTGAGTGAGCGAGGCCCTTGAAGGGCTGGAGGGCACATTACCTGTCAGCAATGGCTGTGAAAGGGAGCCCCGGTGCTCACAGTGAGAGCCAGGCTGGCAAACAGATGGGATGGCCCCTTTGATCTGCTGCTCTGCTTGAGGGCACCCTGCACCTGCTGCCTTTCAGAAGGTTGTTAGGATCTGTGGGTTCTGGTGGGTATTTAGCTTCTGTGACTCCTCAAACTCAGTCCTGTTCAGATTACAGATTTCTAATTTCTCATTTAAATATGTTCATCGCCTTGCTCTTATACTTTGTTTGCTAACTGAAGCAAGTCTTCCCTGGCTGAGCCTCCCAAGATTTCATTTTCTGGTTTGAACAAACATCCATTATGCTAATTTCCAGAGAACCAACCTTCCTTCTGAATCAGCTCATTGCAGCCTGTTAGGGGTTGGAGGGAGGGAATCTGAGGCTGGAGATAGCCACAAAAGTCTTTGGAAGCTGCACTCAGGTTCTACATTTTCTTACGGGTGTCCTGGGGTTTGAGTGCAGCCATACAGAACGGCAGGTTTGCTGGTTTGGTGGGCTCTACAGAAACCTGTCCCCAGGAAAAAAATCAGCCTAAATAGAGTTGTATTGTACTTTCAGAATTTCTTTTCAGAGTCCAGAGACGAGTCCGAGTCTCCTATTTTCTCACTGACATCCTGCTGAGGAATTAGCTCTGAGTATTGACAGGCTGTTTCTGTGAACACGACCCTCAGAGCCGCTGCCGGCCGTAGCAGCAGCAGGACAACAGCTTTCCTGGAGTGAGAGCAGTGCTGTCATGCTGAGCCCTAAAGTACATGAACATGCAGAGACAGAGGCATCTCCTCACCTCCCACAAATCCAGCCCCACAAATGGGTGCATAAATAAAACTATTTATTTACATGTGGAGGGATTAACATTTTCTACTGTCTTAAATTTAAACCCTTTATTAATTCACAGATAAACAAACCTCAGGAGCAATGTCACCGCCAAACATGTCAATGACTCCCCATGCCAACATGAGAGGCAGCACAATGTTCTTCCTCATGGTGTGCAACATCACGGTGTTCTGGGCAGAGCTACTCACTCGCCAACAACTCTGTTGCAGAGAGGCTTTTGAAATTTTTAATTCATTTCTGATCTACACTAAATTGGAAACCCTGAATTTTACAGCAAAATTGGAGCAATAAAAATACTTATTGGCCAGACCAAAAGCTTGGTATGTTGGAGACTCTGGGTACATCCACATTAATGTTTCAGTTTTGGTCGGAGATAAATTGAAGTCACTCTTTATCATCCTCATTGAATGAATTAATTTTGGGTGAAACTTAGCTAAAGGATGTGCTTTGGAAGACACTTGATGCTTTCCAGCCTGCTGATAGACATTCAGTCCAGCAAACCAGACTGGCATTAACCCTGGAAAAACCCTTAATTTGGGCATTGGTCCCTCAGCTCTAGCTGTTCTGCTCTACAGATTCATCCTGTGCCAGTGTCAGCAGAGGCTCAGGCTGGTGGCCCTGTCCAGCCTCCTGCTTCAAAGCAGAGCTTATCTTGTGTGTATGATTGCCTTGAGTCTGGCAGAGTGGGGCCCGGACCCTCCTGCTGCTGTGCTGTGCTTGTGCCCTTAACAACAGGTTCTGTTTTACCTCAAAATAAAGATCATTAAAGCCACTTATGCATTATTTTGACTTGGATAAAGTGTCCTCATGCCAAAACATTTTGAGCACCTCTAGTTAATTTGCTCTGATCAGAGCTGTGGCTGATTCAGCTGACACAGCACGTACACAGATCAGTGTCTCAGTGCTGCAAGCTAACCCAGCCAGAAAATGAAGAATAGACCATTAGTGGCTCTGAAATGTCTGGTCTGGGCAGGTTTTGCTTAGTGAGCGACCGCAGAGCGGTGGCTGTGCCACCTGCTGCTCTGGTTTCTCAGGGCGACAGTGCTGGAACTGTCAGTCCATCCCCCTGCATTCACAGTGCATCTGCTCTCATCTGCAGATGTTGGGAGGTATTGGCATCACAAATAACAGTTTCTACCACTGCACAACTTTGATCCATGGCCAGAATACATCCAGCCTGTATACTCAGTATCTGGGTTCAGCCGTCTGGGTCCTTAGGTTGAGGACTGGCTGCATCCAAGCCTTCTTGGCAATTATATAAAAAAAATTAAGCAACCTTCTTCCTGACCATGCAAAAATTATAACTTCTCAAAGTCTTATCCTCCTTTTTGAGTAAATATTTCCTAAGACAGAAAAAAGCATCAGCCTGGATTAACATCTCCAGTCAGTTCTCTCCCTCTCCTTACTTTTCCCTCATCCTCCCTCCTAGGTATGAATGACCAGAGGCTTTCAAAGAGAAAGTTAACAGAATTTTTATTTTTGTTTATGCACAAAAGAGTGTCTTTCTTTCACTTAGTGTTCAAAAGCATTCTCACTGTTTCCACTCATGTTTACAAAGTTACAAATTGACATGTGCTTAAAAATAATGACAATTGAAGAACAACATTATAAGTCTTCCAGAAAAAAAAAAAAAAAACAAATCAGCCTTGGGAAATATGGGGAGACTCTCCATCCAGAATACTGGGACATAGCACTGTTTTCCCAAATATACAGGAATGTGTATTTTAGGGAGTGATATAACTGGTGCATTGGGCAGATCCACAGTGAGTGGAAAGCAGTAGGCTCTTACAGAAGACAAAGATCCTCTTTGGAGCAGACACAGACTGAGAAACTCCAAGTCAAGCTCTGGAGGGTTTTTTTTTATTTCTCATGCTCCTCATTCTTTAAGGAATTCAGTTGATGCACCTAAATTAGAAGTTGCCTTGAGCTTTTCTTACACTCAGAAGAGGGGAGGCACTTCCTGAGGGGATTCAGACAAACTGTGCAGTTTATTCCTGGTGGAAGAAAGTGTTGAAAATTACCTGGATGGTTCTATGTTGCTGGCTTCAGTCCTGCTAAACAAACTCTCACAGTGAGTTTTGTAATATGCTAGGACAGTGGTACATTGAAAAAAGTATTTTTAAGTAAAGTTCCACTCCTATGATTTTTTTTCTTTTCTCTCAGCTATAATAGGAATAAGCAGAGGAATTAAAGCACACTTGTGCATCAATCTTTATGGTGGAACATGGGGAAAATCCTATTTAAAGGGCACTTTTATTTAAAATCACATTGTAGCCTTTAATAGACTGAATCTCTGGTACAACTTGTGAAACCCAGGAGCAGTAAATCACAAGGACTGACTGATACTCATCCAAGGATTTGAAAACAAACAAAGCATTAAAGAGGAACAACATTGACAAGGATATATTACAGTCTTTACAGCAAGGGAGCCTGAAAACTTTAAACTCATTAGCATGATGCTTATCTTCAAAATGAGGCTCTGGACATCTGAGGCTTTACAGATCAGTAAACTTTATCATGATAGCAGGGAACCCGATTGAGGGTTCAATTAGGGCTAGAATTGCACAATGCTTGGATAAGTATAGCTTCTCAGGATCAAAGCAGCACTGCTTCTCTAAGAAAAAAATGTGCTTCTCTACCTGGTTTGAGCTCTTTTCAGTGTTAATGCAGGGGACCTGGTGGAAACAGCATACTTGGATTTTCAAAAGACTTTTTGATAAGAGCCCTCATAAGGGACTATTAAAGTATAATTGGGCACCATCAGGTAATGCACATTAGTAAAAATAGGCTAAGCTTCTGATAGAACGAAGGAGCCAGAATTTCCAAGGTCTTTCTGAGGAGAGAGACATAAAAGTTGTCCTGTAGAGCTCTGAGCAGAGGTGCACAGCAATAGCTGAAAGATAGAGAGAGAGTTGGAGTGGTGATAAAGAAAATTATGCAAGGATGGGCTGCATTTGAAAAACTGACACTGAATTCAGGTGGGCCAAACTGCTCCATGCTCTCTTTCCTAGAACAAATAAATGTGAGCCAACTCATAAAAAATGTTTTGCCCTCCTGCCAGCTTCTTGAGGATGTGAATTTATGGGTCAAAGGGTGGATATGTACAGGAAAAATGGGAGGAACAATCAGGGAGCAGCTTCTGGGCTTGCTCCTAGCAGGGATGCTGGCCATACCAAATTTAGAGCAGCTCCAAGCAGAATTATACCTCAGCAAATTGTAATTAGTGATAGGCAGTATAACTCCTAGGACTCTGTGTGCAGAAATGCTTTGAGATGAGATTGCTGATTAGGTCAGAGTAGGTTTTGGCATATTTGTAACTCCTGGTGGTCAATTCTGTATTTTCAGGAGTATTATATTTTGTGCGGTTTAAGCACAGAGTTCCATCAGTGTGTTTTTTAATATGGTTTGTATTTATTGTGAATTGACCATATTAAAAAATCGTATTAAGAATATATTGTTTATGCATGACATTATTAAGTAATTCTGTAGAGGCCTATGTAATAAGCACGAAATCCATGTAGGGAGGTTGGGAAAATTCACATTAATTCAATGTCTTATTAATTTTCATTATTTTAAATAATAACAAACCCAAATATCTTTGTTTCTTAATCAGTGTAACCCCAGTAGATCTTAAAATGTTTTATAAAGGAGGAAGAGCTCATTATCGTGTCTTACTGGTGGGAAAACAGAGGCACAAAGTAGCAATTCCTACAACCAGAAATTAGGCCTTTGCGTTTTGGATCCCAGGGCTGGGAGCTACCTGATAAGCTGAATCTCAGAGACACTTTTCCCCTAAAATGTCTTTGGATGCAAGATATATTGTTAGTATAGTTCTTATACAGGTGTATTAACTTGGATTTAGTGATTGTTATGTTTTTCCTAGCTTAATGCTGAGTTTTGTATTCAGACAAAAATCCAGGCATCCATGGGGACTAAATTCCCAGTTTCCTGGTAATGATCTCTGGACAGGATCTCTGTTCAGTGCACTGCAAAGTCAAGTACTTGTGCTTGTCAGAAAGCAGTGCTTCTGTATTACAAGAAATCTTGTTTTTTGAAGGGCTAAATTTGAAAAGAAACATAAAATTCCCGAGATTTCTGTGAAAGACACCTTCCCAGACCTTGTAGGTCTGTGCCTAGTGAAGCTGGTGTTCTGCTTGATTTCGGCAGACAGTAACTCTAATGAAAATGTCACGATTGTTAGTTTTATTGAGGATACTCATACCAGTGATTGCTGCAGCTTCTAAGATATCTAACTTGAGGACGGACCAGCAGGAATTAATTTGCTGAAAGTGCGTAAAACCTGAAATGTTTCAATTAATCCTTCCTACTCTGTAAATATGCATCTTCTGAGGAAAAGCTTAATTGTTACAAAATTTTTGTTCATCTCTAAACATTCTCGTATCCGTTATGGAGCCAAGTGCCTACAGAGGTTATGGTAAGAGACTCTTTTCAGGGTGAAAAGCCTTTTATGTCTGTGTTTATTGTAAAGTTTCTTTAATAGTATGGGGGTTTCTTTGTATAAGTTGGTTGAACTATAATAAGTTAAGCACAGTTCTATTGCACAGGAGAAATGTGATGGATTGAAAAAACATTTTTCTCTTCTGCATGAGCCGAAATTCAGTCCATATTTATATACGTGCCTGAGCATAACTAAGGATGCTATAAAGACTCAAGATATCAATTAGATGTGGGATAAAGATCTCAAGGTGCTGCTTCTAAAGGTTATGCAGGAAAAGATTGCCCTGAAACTAATTAGGATAACTGTGATAGTCAAATATATGAATGTATCTTAAAATTCTTTAGATGTTTTTCATCACAAAAATGGGAAAGAAAAGGGCTGTGACTGGCATAATCTAAAAATCTTACACAACTTTAGTTCCATATTATCTCCTGGTGGCTGATGACAACAATAAATTATTCATTGTTATAGGATAGGGTGTTCTACCAACCTAGTACTTCTTATTCTGCCTGATAACTCTCTCTCATGTGTCAAAATTCATTGTTACCTACCCAGGGTAGCAATCTGTGATTCCTGCTTTCTTAGGCAGGCTACTGTATTCTCAGAGTCATTTGCATGTCTCTGAATTTCAGAGGTTCTTCACCTAGGGATGCTGCAGGCAGTCGTACACAGCATGCAAACAGCCTCCTGCAAAACAAACTAGCACTTATAGTGCCACATAAGCAGAATTTATAAAAAAGAAAATAGTTTTAAAACTAGAAAACTTTTACAGTTTCCATTGTGCTTGCAGCCCTACAGTATCCTGAGGTGAGTCATAAATAAGTGCTATGAATTAGAAGCCTTTTTCTAAAATGCTGCTTAAGTGTGTTCTTTTGGTTTCCTGGGCTCTGACCAGTCTGCAGTGCTCAGCAGGAGAGTAAACTGGTGTATCAGCATTCTCAACAGCTCTGAGATGTTTGGCAAGAGACAGTATTTCTCAAGACAGCTGAGGCTGGATGGCAACTGTGGAGATCATCTAGTCCAATCTCCCTGCTCAAAGCAGTACCAGATAGAACAGGTTTCTCAGGGTCATGTCCAGTCAAGTCTCCAAGGATGGAGACTCCACAACCTCTCTGGGCTACTTGCTCCAGTGCTCGGTCATCCTCACGGTAGAATACTTTTCCTTACTTTTACACAGAATTTTCTGTGTTTCAGTTTTTGACCTTTGCCTCTTTTCCTCTCACTGAGCACCACCAAGAATAACTTGACTTTGTCTCCTTTACTCCCGCATCAGGTATTTGGGTAAGACTTTTCCCGTGAGTGTTCTCTTCTCCAGGCTGAACAGTTCTGCCTCTCAGTCTCACATCACATGGCAGATACTTCACTCCCTTAATGATCATCTTGGGCCTGTGTGGCACTCACTCCAGATTGTCATGTCTCTTTTGTACTGGGGAGGCCAGTGCTGCACATAGCATCCAGATGTTTCTCAGTACCGCTGAGCAGAGAGGAGTATCACCTCCTCTGAGTGGCTCCCAATGCTCTGTCAGCCCATTTCTTCAGTCTCTTGGGGTCCCAATGTCATGGTGCTCAAGTCAGAAGCTTCCAGCCTTGGTCATTGTGAGAGTCTTCATTTCCCAACCAGACAAGCTCAGACTCTCCCTGTCTCCTTCAGTACAGCTGAGTGTTCAGGCTCTTGTACCTGCAAAGTCTTGGAGAAGATCTGAAAAACTTCTTTTTTATCATCTCTGCCACTCCAGACTTCCCTCTGTTCTACCAGTGCTCTGCAGCCCTATCACAAACACCTTGGAGGGCTAATGAGCTCTGCTGATAACTGATTGCAGAACAGCCCCACATTTATTCCCAGTAGTGAATGACTGGGTAGCACCCCACTGGGAATCCAGGAATTCATTAATCTGGATAAGCTACAGTCTCATCTGCCCAATTTGGGGCTGTAAAATAAGGAAGATGTTTTTTGGAAAGAAAAAAGGAAATCACAATGAAAGAGCAAAATGTGTTAGGAGTGAACATCTGTTCATTCTGATTTCAAGAGGACTAACAGAGGCAAAAGAAAACTTCTGTCTTTATCAGGTAAAACTTTGTAAAATGTGCACAGGAAAATGATGCAAACTAAAGTAGCACATTCTATTACCTGTTAATACAGGGCCTAGTTCCGAGAGACTAAAAAATCCTGAGAAACCACAGTAAAGTGAAACAGATTGTGATTTATGTGGGGTTACACAGAATTTGCTTGGAAATTGCCTGACATGGGTGCCAAAGAGGTTTTGAATCATGGTTGAAATACTCATGGGAAGTGGTATAAGTGACGTCTGATTCCAATATGGAGTCAGAACAGCAATGACTGAGAAGGGAAGGCCAGATATTTATGTAATACACAAAACTGACAGTCATACCAAACCAAAGCTCCTGTGACAATTTTTAGAATCTTCTTGTATTAATATTTAATTATGGCATTCAATTTTGAACTGTATTTTAGGATAACAAGCTCTCACCTCTGGAAATAGACACAAGGGAGTGAAATACAGTAGCCAATTTAACGAGAAAGAAGTAGGAAATAAGGATTGCTTAAAAACCTAAGAAATTTAGGGGCAACAGTTTGAGCCTTCATGATGCAAGTTCATTTAGCTTTCAGAGCTAGAACTAAACCTGATTGAAGCACTGGGGCATCATTGTTTTCTTCTCTTTATACCTGCTCTCTGCTCTCAGCGGAGGTTAGTTTTAAATGGCCTTGTCAAAACCTAATTGCGGTTTTGTAATGGCTAATTCCCAAGCTATGTAGGCACTGAAGAATCAATTCTGAGAGACATGTCTAAGAAGGGTTTGTTAAGGGATGGAGAATGCTGCTGAGATCAATCAGCATCCTAGTTTTTAAATCACACAGGAAATTCAGGTTAAAATCTCTGTTCTGGTTGATTGATCCCATGTCTCAGAGAAATGCTCTCACTAGCCACCTTTATTCTTGAAAATGTGCAAATCTGTAAATTAATTAAATGTTCACTGGGTGAGAAAGAAGATTCATTTTGAAACCCTTGCTCACATTAGTCTGTGGTGTGGGAACTAAAATAAGGACTTCTACCCTCGTCTTCTACATCTCAAATGAGGCCTCCAGCCACAGGGAGTTCCAGGTAGGACACACATAACTTTCTACTGGTCATTTTTGGCACTCCTATCCCATACAGATACTGACAGGATCATGTCTAGTTGGGAGACAACTCCTAGTATAATAATCTGGCTTGAAGGTCAATGTCCTAAAGGAAGAGCTGGAGTGTGGGGAAGCCACTAGATTTTCCACATCACCCAAAACCTCTTCAGCCTGGTGGAAATGCAGAGACAGGAGGTGCACCATTGGTGGCCAGAACAGAGGGGACCTGTGGGGATCCAGGACATGAGCACACGTCTTTTGCACTAGAATCAAACTGCTTTGACTGACAGCAAGAAGAGGCTGTGAGTGTTCCTGCAACTGAGCCAATTTCTTTTTCAACTTGCATTAACTTCACAAAATTTCATTTATTTTATATGCTTTAAAAATCAATGAGCTGAGGTTTGGGAGCAAGGAAAGAAAGGCTCAAGCTGTGTAATGTTTAAGTTTGGCTATTTAAAGGTCATGCAATTTGTTAGCATATGTAATTATTGGATGTAGAGCAGGGGAATGGAAAATAGTTCAAAATTGGATTCAAGATACCTGATGACTGACCTGATGAAATTGATGACTCTGATTTCCTTCAGTCAGAGTGCCTATGTCAATGCTGGATTTTAAAGTGACGGGGAATGCTTTGCACATGCAAGAGCAGGGCTAGAAAATGGAATTTCTTTGCTAGATTATCCTGAATTAGCCTAGTCACAAGAAACTTCAGTACTGGTTAATGTTTAGTTTGTTACCAACAGACATTTTAGGAGGATAGGAAAAGAAAATTGAAACAGGGAAATGTCAAGTAATCTGTCAAGAATAGGGGATATTTTAAGGTAACCCACATAATACTACCCTTAGGAACCATTTCATTACCAAGAGGATGGTCAAACACTGGACAGACTTCCTTTCCTGGAGACATGGTTGATGCCCCAAAGCTGTCAATATTTAAGAGACATTGGGAGATGGCCCTTAATAAAAGGCTTTAATTTGGTGAGCCCTGATTGGTCAGGCAGTTGTACCAGAGGACCCTTCTAGGTCCTTTTCAATTGAAATATTGTATCCTATTGTGGTCTAAAATATTGTCATGTTGTTCACTGCATGGACATTTTCCTGTTTACAAACTTGCTGAGTAAAGCTGCAGATTCCTGCTGCAGGTCAGGTGTATGCTGAGGTGGCCCAGTGAGGGGAGAGGTATTCAAGGCTTGATTCGAAATTGACCCATTGAAATACTGCATTGACCCAGATGAAATACTGCCCTTAAATTCAGTGACAACTAGAGCAGGGCCTGCCTATAACTAATCAAATGTTGCTAGTCTTTCACCTATTTGCATCTGTTAAGCTATTTGCATTTTTTATGCAGTTGAACTAGTTGATTGTACTATAAGAAATAGGGAATATTTTTACTTTAAATCATATCTTTTCTTTCTATGGATAATTCTGATAATTTTCCTTGATTTCCCCTTTTGAAATCCAGAGGAATGAAGTCACAGGTGGATTTCTATCTGTCCATCGCTTGGCAGATAGTATAAAGGAGACAAATAACTGCATGATACAGAATAACTGAGACATGTCTGCAAGGAATGGATATCCACCAATACCATTTCCACTTATTGCTGTTGAAAAGTTTCCCTTTTTTTTTTGTTTTTAAGCAGAGGGCAACTCACTTGTAACTGCATAGATTAAAGCAAAGTAGTAAAATTTCATCAGGCTTGCACTGGGGAGCTTCAGGTCAAAAGAATTCAATCATGACATGTAAATCAACACATAAAGAAATCCAAGTCCCACCAGAGTGTGGTTAGATTAAGCCCCAACCCCACCCCCAAACAGAGACTCTTTCATCTCTTGTCAAAAATAATTATCCCTTTAAATATAGCTGTAGACATTCTCATTAGCAATAGGAATAGATATCTAATTCAGTGTTCTTTTGGTGAGATAGAAGAGAAAAAGAGATAAATAAAATCACAAATCCCGGTTTTTAATCACTTTTACAAGTTTCTGCCAAGAGTGGTTTCAAAGTCCATCATACCATGGTAGCATATTCTGGAGGTCCTTCTTGCCCCACCTGGATAATTTCTGTGGTAGTTCTTGACATAAATTGGGCTGTACAGCATAGAGAGTTTTGAAGGGTAGGTAAGAAAGAATGAATATTTCTCAATCACTTCAGTCTTCTAAAGTAAATTTGGAAATGAGAAAAATGTATCAGCAGTTTCTTAATAGAAAATTGTCTCATGCCTTCCATGAAGAGCAATTAGCACTGTATGGAAGCTTTGGTGAAGGGCTTCAATTTTAAAACTCTGACTGGCTCACTCATTCATGCATAGACAATATTCCTTCACTTCTACAAAAAGTAACAGGACCAAAAATCATGGGACTTGAATATAGTTGTAGGTATCCTATTTGATCAAGAATTAGCCAACCATTGCTTGCTTGTTCAAGAAATAAAATAAGTAAGAAGCCACGAAACCGCAATATATGACATTTTTGTATCATTTGTTTATGAAGAGAAAATAAACTGGTGAATTCTAATTTAAAGGAAGTATCACATAGAACACTAGAAATCTAGTAGGCACTTTTCTTACTCCCCCTCCTCAAAGGGAAAACCCTACAGCCCATAGTTTTGTTTAATACTGTTTGCACACTTGTACTCCAGCTGTGGTGTTCAGTTGTAGTGAGGGAATAGCGAGTTTATACCAACTACCTGGAGCTCTGAGCTACCTGGAGTGCTGCTCGGTGCATTATGTGCTTCATGCTGTGTCTCACATGCTAAAAGTTCTGTTATAGAACAGCATTTTCTTAAATCTGTGTCCGTATTCTCAATATGCAGTAGACTGCAGGCACACCTTTACACCTGTAGTGACTTACCATCTCTCTCTGAGAATAAAAGCAATGTACAGAGTGTTCCTTCAGTCTGTCACAGAGTCACAGAATCACAGAATCACAGAACGGGCAAGGCTGACAGGGCACACTGTGGGTCATCAGGTCCAACCTCCCTGCTCAAGCAGGATCATCCTAGAGCACATTGTACAGTATTGTGTCCAGACAGTTCTTGAACATCTCCATCCTCTTCACACTCTGTGTTCAAATATTTGTATACATTGATGAGATCCCCTCTCAGTTTCCTCTTCCCAAGGATGAACAGGCTCAATTCTCTCAACCTGTCCTTTTGAGAGAGATGATAGTATTTCTGGAGGAGTGATAATTAAACTTACTTTCTGTCATCATTTGGATGTTGAAAGACATTCTTTAACTTCTAATTTGTCCCAGAACAAGCCAGCAACTGAATGTTAAGCTTTTTCCTCATGTCCCTAACATCTAGTAATGGGGTGGTTGTTACTATAAGGTTGTTTATTGCCTGGTAATCAGCTGCTTGCCACCAGCAGCAGTGCTTGTGAAGAGCAGATTTGTTAGTCTTTGTCAAATGGTTGTGTAAACTGCTTATTGAAGTGAATCATTTTCCAGCCATGAAATCAACTCTCTCTTTTTGGTCTGGCCTGTGTGACAGCATGTAGCATTGCTCAGGACATATTTGATTGCTTTCAGAATGGTGTATTCAGGAAGTTTGCAAATGAAGCTACCTATGCTGTAACTGATGAGAATGCAGTGGCTGAGGGTAATTTTATCCTATTTATCATTTGATACATTTAATTTTTTGTCATATTTCGAGAAATTCATACTGACAGATTATTTGGATAAACTAAGTATTTAAAAAACTTTAAATCATGAGGTTATTTTTCTTCTTTGTAGAAGTGTTTCCTCCAAAGGTTGCTGAATAACATCCAATTTTCTCTACGTCTGTGTTATAAATACTGATTTTCCCCTCCAGTCTAAAACCCAGTCTCCAATCTTAAAACTGAGCTGAGCTTTTGTTCAGATTTGCAGTCTCATCAATAATCCCCAGCCAGCCAATTTGGTTTCTCAATATGGCACCAGACTGTGCATGTTAACGTGGTCACGGTTTCTGTGACTGTAAGATTCCAGCCTGACCTTCAGAAATTAAGGGCAAGTTTCATAAACGGACAATTAGAAAAACACTTCAACTTGGAACTTGCATAATGTGATTCTTCAAGACACCATAAACCCAGGAGGACACAGTGCAATAAATCTGCAGTCATATGGACTATCTCAAATCAGTAAGCAGCCCAGTTTGATACTGGTATATTAAGAAAAAGGCTGTTCCACTATATGAATAGTTAAATGCTGGAGCAGCCTCACTTGCTGGAAGAATTGTGAAATCCCATTTACTGGAGATCTTTTAAAGCTGCTAAAACAAATATCTTTCAGGCATGTCTGTCTCAGAGCAAGAGGAGAGACAAAATGATCCCTTCAAGGTCTCTCTCAGCACTATGTATCTAGAATTCCAAAATGTGCTGTTATTTATTAAAAAAGGAAGTTTATTTATAATGTAAGTCTGTTATTTCCATAGACCAGCAGCAGTGACAAGTTCTCGAGGTCAGCTATACCAGCGAGAGGTTTATAATGATGCCATGCCTGTAGAGCTGACACCCTGCTGAAACGTGAGTGTGCAATAATTACTGTAGCAACAGAAAAGTGTTCTCTCCAGCCTGCTCATGCAGTTTCAATTTACGATCAGTTGAATTGTCTTAGTGATAGATATTTTGAATTCACTTGCAGTTCTAATATTATTTGCCAAATACAACAGTCCCGGTTCAATGTTCTTCTGACTATGACAAAGAAAGGACTGATGAGGGGATTTTCAGTGAGTATTTCATGCAGTTTAGCCTCTGGCACTTTGTGGATAGAAAAGCATTAATGGGAAACCTGTATTGCTTTTTTATATGTTGTGCCTTCCTGATACATATTTCAGAGCTCTGTGAAGTAACTCGGGCAAGTTATTTAGTTTTCAAAGTGACCACAGCACAACCTTGCTATCTTATTTCTACAGTTGTGCAAGTGAATATGCTACGCTGGCAATTATTGTTATTTCAATTCTTTGCAAGATCTACAGAATTTATTCCAGGGAATGACAAGATTTTGGGCTGGGCACTTCTTCAGGCTTCCATATTACTGAGAGTCAGAGTCACTGTTTCTGATTTCTTACACCCTCATATTCTAAGCCGTGGGGAGCTATGGATTAATGAAGCTAGTGCAGTCAAGTAATGAAATCTGGAATAGCTGTGTGTATCTGTGATTAATACAGTATTTTTAATATGGACATATCCAATTACCTGAAAGTAACCTGATGTTTTTCTCTTTGTTTCAGTAGTCTCCAAGATTTCCTGAATTTTAGTCTCCTGGCAAGCTACCAGAGAACTTCAGCCTCCTGAAATAAGCTTCTCAGTCTTAATGTGGATCTCTTAGTTCCCAGCTATCGGGGGGGGCTTATCTACTTCTTTATCTGCTTGCTTTAGCCAGCTGGCCCCCTTTCACCTCTCTGATAGAAAGACATGGAAAGGAATCTATTTTCACAAGAACTGTAGTTTTCCCTGGCTAGCAACATCAATATTTTTCTCTTCTAGTACTGTTATTCACAATACAGGTAGAGGAAGACCAGCACATGGTTTGCAGTCTGTCTTAAAGGCTGAGTACAGATAACCAATTTGTCTATGCAGTAAGGCTCACAGTCATTCCCACTTAACTTTGCTTCCCGGCCAGGACAGTTTCTGATACATCTTCACTTTGCAGAGCTGGTGCTGATTTTATAGTTATGTAACATCAATTACTCTGTATTCTGGGGAGAATACACATGTTCATTGAAGAAAAACAGACCACATACAAACCCATGTTTGGATTAGGTTGTCATATGCTGACAATGCCTGCAGTCTGACAAATAATAGCAGGAAATACCTTACATGCTTGCTGTGCTCCTACTCTTCCCCAAGTGTATGTCCCCTTTACTTTTCCCCTTCTGTTTATGTCTGCTGTTAAAAAGAAGATATTAGGCTAGGAAGACCTTTGGTCCAACGAAATGCTGCTCTTCTGTGTTTAGCAGTCATGTCACAGAAGTCATTACCAGCATACATGCAATGCAACATAAGAACAATTTTCAGCCTTTTTTAGCAACGTGGGAGCAGCCTCTGCAAAAGATTATGGACCTCAAATCTCTAAAGCTCTTTGTGTTCTAGCTTTCCATTTATGTAAAGTGTGGGTGGTATCCACAAACCATCCAGGTGGACAAAGCAGGATCTATGTTTGGGTGTTTCATGTAAACTGTGGAGAAGATTTTTGCTTTTCACTAACTAGAGCGAACCCATAGGGCCTAACTGGGGCTGAGAGCTACATGTGTGAATGTCCTTCTGAGGGCCAGATTTGACTCCCATGTGTGATAAGACACTGAGACTTGTTTGCCAAGAGTAGGGCCAAAGGGGCCTGGCTGGCTCCATGGCTTGTGTGAAGAGAAGTAATGAAAAGTTAATGCTCAGGGCCACAAGTCAAGGCACTTAGAAAATTCCTTTATGATTTATTTTATTTCTTTTCATAGCACCTTCTGTTCACATTCCTCTGCACAGAACTGACCCCAGGATTCCATCTTATACCACTGAAATTAATAACAGGCCCTTAGTCAACTTCAGGGTATATCATGACCCATGTCCATGCAAGTCTATGGCAGCTTGAATATCGATCCTGCTCGGAGAGATAATGCATCATTTCCATCCAATTTCCTACACCAGTTGCAGGGACTCTTTTGTGACTCTCTTATCTCTTCCTCTCATCTCTGTTTTCTTGCCACTGTTGTGTTCCTTTTCCAGAACACCAGTCCCAGCACAGTAGCAATGTCTCTGGCAATGCTAGTTCCATCCCTGCCATCCAGTAAAGGACCGTTGTAACTTTAAGTGATAGAGTTCAGTGTGTGTCTGCTCAGGTTTTGTGTATAGTTTATCCAGGGTTCTCCTTTACCATAATGATTCACCTCCATGTCAATCCAATGCATTTAAAATCTGCCTCCAGCTAATGGGTTCATGGTGCCAGCTCATCTTCTGACCTCAAAAAGCCCTGATACTTCATATTCTAAGGGGAAAAGTCTGTTTCATCTAACAAAATGATCAAGTCAGCCTCTTAAAAATGCATTTTTCAGTCCCTTGTGGTTCCCTCCCAGTCCCCATCCCTCTAGTTGTTGGTTTCACCACATAACATGTGGAGAATGGTCTTGCTGAATCCCTGACATTATATCTTGTTCTCAAACAATTCCTTGGATATCTGTTAACTAGTAAATTCTACAGCCATAATAAGAAAATAAAATTATCTGTGGTCGTAGAAGTCCAAAGAGTTACAAGAATTTGCTACAAACAGAAAGGATTTCATGGAAAAGTTCATTGTAGTCTACATCTTTCAACCTAAATTTATGGAAGCTAGCATTAGTCAGGACTGACCCTTTTCTTACTAGAAATTGCAAAAATCACAGTTTTCATTGCTTTGTCAGGGCAGCCCTGAGAATCAACTACCCTGTTCAAACACCAGGCACTGAGGGCAGCTCCAGGCATGATGCTTAGGGCATCTTATGTGATAACATGTACCCCAGAAGCCCCTCATCCCAAACCTTGATTTTCCATCTTAAACTTTGTGGCCTCATGATACAGTGTCCCACAGGGGTATAATCTCACCTTTAAGAGCCTTAGAGGAGAAGGAGTGGACAGCCCAGAATCAGAGCTTATACTTTACTCCTGTCAAGAACCTAAACCTGTTGGTGTGTGAGGTGAAGCACACAAGTCATGGGCAAGCAACAGTCCCCATAGTCTGTCCCCAAGGAACAGCACTTGCATGACCATAAAAGTACCCAAACTCCTGGAGAGACAGGACTGTATTTTTTAGGGAGAGTGAGGAAGGATATGTACAGTTGGGCACTGGAAGGGGGAAATCAAGTTAGGGATCAGACAGCTGTGGTTTTCTTGCCTCCTCATGTTCAGCTTTGCACTATTTCAGCAAGTCTCAGGGAATACTGCCATGAGAATACCTGTACCTGAGGCTGTACAGAAACACCTGATGGAGGAGCTCTCTGGCGCAGGCATCTGGAGAAAGCAATGCCAGATATCTCATTAGGATATCTGCACTGCAAGGCTGTGCCTCCCTGGCCAGTCCTTTTCAGGAAAAAGTCCCTGTTCAGGGAACCACTGTGGATGCCAGGATGGGAAGGCAGGCTGGCTCTGGGGGTGCAGCAGAGGGGAAGGCAGCACAAAGCGGGTGGCAAGAGCAGCTTCAACCAGACAATGAGCTGGCTCAGGACTGGGGCAGCTCCATGGGGGTCCTGGCTGTTTTCCCTTTAGCCTGGCACTGTAGCACGTGGGAAGGAAAGGTCATGCTGTTGGCAGCAACAGAGATGGAAAGCCGGAGGCATCACGGATGTTGGGCTCTGAAAGGAGAATGTTTGCTGTCCCACTGAAGACAGACCCTGTTTGAAATATGTGTATTCATGAATTTGAGTGCTATCTTTGTGCTATATAGAAACAAAAAGGCCATGCAATGTCTACTCCACCTGGCTCCTACTGTCCAGTGGCAATGGATCTTGGTTAGTATTTTGGGCAGGAGGGAGGTTTGGTCTTGGAGACAGGCTGTGTACACTGCCTATCAGTAGAGGCAACCTGGTGCAGGATTCTTCCAGGCAGTGAAGGACCTGCCGTCTGGGAGGGATGAGGAGGGCTGCCTGTGTGCCGGTGCAGCCAGGCCAGTATGAGAGATGACTGGGCAGCCTGCAGGGACCGTGTGGCTTTACAGAGAACATCCACACACAGGGCAGGGTGTGATGTGACACTGTGTACATGCAGGAAATTTGATCTTGCAGATACAGCTGCAGAGCAGCCTGGATGCAGTATGAGCCAGACTCCGGGGAATGAGACCATGCTCCTTGCTAAAGTGTTTGAGCCATGTGCAGCCCACGGCACCCATGATTACCAAAATGTGGGAGCAAAGAGGAAACACCCTGGAGAGAAGATAGCTGTGGGCCCATGAGAGGAAAGTGCTGGCACAGCACCAGCCTACTTTTGTGTCTGGTCCTAATCTTGTCAGCAAGACTTACTAGTTTGGGCACAGTGCCACTGTAATGCAGCTTTTGGACCCATGCTAGACTATATCTGGCCATTTCAGAGTGTTAGCAGAGGGAGTTTGGTTCCGTTTGCTCCTTCCTGCATAGACATGTCCTGAGGGAATAGAGTCACTCCTCATGGTGGAATTTGCTCAGGAGATTGTTAAACTTTAATCACAGAAATCTACCAAATTATATTGACTAATGAGTGGTATACCTCACTTCTGACTGATATTTAATAGGGCTAGTCTCGTTAGCATGTCCAAGGACACTCCAATTATTTTCAATCAAGAAAAAATGTCATTAATTTACCAAGAATCACACATGTATGTGATTTACAGTGTGGTAGTTTGAGCTTCAATATCAAATGATCTGGGCACATACTGAATGCCGCACTGAGCCTTACAAGTGACTGACATAAACCAGAACTGAGGTCAAGTAGTTATATAACATTTCTGCCTAAGAACAATGCAGCTCACCAAGAATTTTTAATCTTTAGTCATCTGTTGTGTAATATTTCTTAAAAAACATATTTTTAATCTGCTAGCAATTCTCCAAAGAATAAAAATGCATTTATCTTAAGGCAATCTAAGACATATGGTTCCATTAGGAGGGAGAGGGATTAGTTTAAAACACCAAAAGCAAATGTTTCAAATTATGGTTTGAAAGACAAATTGACATCTATATGTCTGGGATAACTGAGTTTGGGTCTAAACACAGAACTTCATCTGCAGTGTCTTTATATTTGCAAACAACTTTGTGTGTCAATACAAGCCAACTTGCAAACCCAGTGGGACTGTCCAGTCATGCAATGGACCCAGCAGGAATTCAGGAAATGTGCTCTGCCTTAGAGGTTACATCAGACAACATGAGTAAGGATTCCAAATCCAGGAACTGCAAGCATTGCAAGTACTCCTAAGGGTGCTGGAGACAGCTGAAATACAAGACTTCTGGTCCAGAAGGCGGTACTCAGTGAAATATGTCAAATTCAGTAAGATGGCCATTTTTTTCAGTGAAATGTTCCAGGAAATGCATTGCAGTCAGGTTGCTGTTTTTCTTATATCACACACCAAGCCCTGGAATACTTCCTCACCATCTTCACAGTGAGCACCTTGATAACTAGATTCATTCACTTATCCGTTTAAATGTTTCCATGTACTTACTCCAGAGGGAAACAATTCACCAGAGGAAAGAACAATGCCCTTCTGCAACAGCAGTGCTGAGACACTTTTCTGGAAAGGAAAAGATTTTTCTTCCCACTTTTTCTTCCTTTGGGAAAGCTTTGAAGCAGGCTCTCTCCTCGAAGAAGATGAACTCATTGGGAAAAAACCAGAACCAAGGGGAGCCATCACTAATGTGGCCCACCATGGAACCCAGTTGCCTTCACTTCTCTGAAACTGTCTTTCAGGTAAGATAGAGAGAAAATTAGAAATACTGATCCCAAAATATTTAAATTGAGGAGGGCATCAAGTTATGCAGCACTGTCACCTGAACTAAACAGCCTCTGTGGCAGGAGGGCTTTAGTGTCTAAACCATAATCATATTCTCCTGGGAACCTCTGGAACACAAGGTGGTCATTACAGTGCTGTTCCTGAGTCACACTTTTCAGCAGAGCAACACCAGGTACAGCTGGCTCACTATCTCCTCTTGTGAGTCTTTTACCTACTGCACAGTAGTCTCATAGTATTTTCCAAGTGATTCTGTGTTTTATCAGAGACTTATTGCAGATCAAGTAAAGCATTGCTCTGGGGAGTATGTGTAGATTGCAGAGCTCCAAGGCAACACAAAGAACAATGGAAGGATTTGGAGACTTGGTATGAAATTGTTACTTAGCAGCAGCAAATAGGGTAATAAAATGAACAAGGATACAGTTAACAAGCCAAGGCCAAGAAAAATATAAGACGCCAAGAACAGAAAACTTTAATAGAGGGAAATGTCACAAGAATCAATAAAATGGGCCAGAGAACTGTGTCTTTCTGCATTAAGTGGTGCAGACAGTGTGAAACAGATGCTCTTTCAATGTCATCAGCAACTTGACAAGTTGGATAAATAATTGTTGCCAAGAAAAATAAAAGCATGTGCTGTCAGTGTGGGTGGTTGCCATGATTGCCATGGCCTCTGGTTCAAATGCAGTTACAGAGATGATGAAAAAGAAAATAAATATGGAAGTGGCTGAGGAAAAACAATTAGCTTCCCACAGATGGGCCTTCGGCATACCATAAATCGTAGCTGCCTTTTTCATCATTACTTTGGGTGGCAACATGGGAAATAATAAAAGGTGGAGAATTATGGGTACAGCCATTTCCTGAGTCCTTCCCATAAAAAAGGAGAAACTGTTGGTCTGGAAGATTTGTTATGAGGAAACTGTAACAGACAATTCAGCTGCAAAACAACTAGACACGAAATTCCCACCTGACTGGTGACAAAAGTGTCAATACCTTCAGAGCTCCAACTCTGCAACCACGTACCATGAGGGCACTGATATGTCATTGGCAGTTCTCTTAGGGAGCTCAAAGTTTTCTTCAAGGCATTTCTATACTTAAGGCTCTCAGTGCAGTGTGATGAGGAGCTCAGTTCATGCACAAACGCCCCTGAGGACCCAAGGAGAAGGCACTCCAATGCCTTGGAGTATCCTTCTCACATAACAGCTGGATATCAAGTGTTCATATAAAATGTGACAAGAGGAAGCCCTGGCTCAGGTCACTTGGTCTAGACATGTTTACTCCATTTCCATCTTTGTCTCAGGAGAATAATTCCACATCTACAACCTCTGGGCTGAAAATAGGGTGTCTTCTATGCAGAGTCATAGACAGAATCACCTGAGCATCACATTCATTCTCTACACACATCCTCTAAATCCCATAAGACCTGAGAAACAGGGTCAGATTTATATTGATGTCAATCCCTCTTAAATCTTACTTTAGGAAGGTGAGAGACAGGAAAGACGTGTATTGAGTCAGTCACTTGGACATCTTGTCTCTATCTCAAGGACAAACAATATATTTTTATACCTCCTCTATCCTTTTCAATTCCTTAAGCATTTCAGCCATTGAAAATCCTCATCTCAGTCCCCGAGCAATATCACTTACATAAACACAGAAGTGAGTGTTGGTATCATTTGCTACAGTCCCAAATAATCTGTGAGGTAAATTGTCAATATAAAAGCAGTGAGTGAGTAACAAATAAATGGCAATATTGTTCTTTAGTAATGACATTTTGTGTAAGAAATAAACTCTGGCTGCAATTACTTGATTTGTGTTGTGTACTGAATACTGGGTGAAGGAAGAGAGTGTAAAACTTTAGACTATCGACAGGATTCATCCAGTTAAAATATATGCCTTGCCTGCAACCATATAAAAATAGCACTGTAATAAGCATCAGCAGTGGTGACATAGCTAGAGCAGTGACAGAAAAACTCCCTGCTTTAACATTTGGTGTAAGACAACATTTCAGGCTGTTTATTCATTCTTGATCCAGGACTGAAATCCACTGAAGATGGGTTTAAATATTTTGACCGGAAGGAAGAACAACCACAAACCACACATTTGAACTGTCATTGTGCTTTGTCCTGCTTAGGACAAATCTGCTGGCCTGGCTGGGCCACCATTGGCAAAAGATCAAGGGTGGCACAAATATGAGCCCCTGGCAGGGTCTGGGGTTCCTGGCTGGAATGGAGGAACTGGCAGCTGGCTTGGCTTTCTGGTGTCATCTTGATGCAGGAAGAGTGATTTCAAATTGTCAGAGGCTATTGCCAGTTTTAGGCTTGCCTGAGATTTCAGAATGTTTACACCCTTAGTCCTTTTTCCTTTTGAGAAGAGAGCTGAAAGCTCTTAAGGGAACACTTTAACTTTGGCATCCAAAATACGAGTTTAAGGTTTACCTTTAGCCCCCATCCTTTGTGCATATGATGACTTCACTCCATCCTTGATGCAGATGAAGTCTCATACTCAAGGTTGACTCAGATCCTAGGTTTTGGGTTGCTCGCTGGTTTTGTTCCCAGACCAAGCAGAAATGTCAGTGTTTTATTTCAGAACTTTGCTCTAACATCAGTAGGATAAAACCAAAGCCCCAACAGTAACACCTATTGTTCTCTCTGATGATTTAAAAAGAGTAAGTAATACTATTCATGAACAGAGCTGGCAAAGTATTTAGTGGTCAGTTGGGAACAAGAAGGGCCTCAGAAGACTTAGCGAGGACAAGTGATCCCTATCTGCAGCTCTGCAGAAGCCACTGTTTCACACTAGATGATATGGTTAATGTCTTTCTGATTCTTGAACGCCTGCCCAGTTTCTCTGTGTGATCCTATCACTAACGTTGATAAATAGGTCTGCCTAAAGCAATAAGACCACAACATATTTGCCTCCTTGAACTAGAGTAATTATGCTGCCAAACCAGAGCTCCCAGCCTTTCAAGGTTCAGCTGGCAGTTACATGTACATTGACATTTCTTTTTACCCCAGGCCAGATGAGGGAGAAACAGTTTCTTACTTTGTAAAGCACTTTTCTTCCCAGTGTGTGGCAGCTTTTAATACTACGTTTTGAAAGGAGAGTGAAGGTGGTTTCCACAGACATAGAGAGATCTTCAAACTTTTCTGTTCCCAAAAAGGAAAGACACATTTCATTTAAATAAAAAGGACCTGAAACACTTTTAAACTTACCTATCCAGCAACCTACAGTGCCTTTCCTTTGAAAGCTGTCCTCTGAAGTTAACCAAGATGCTTCCCAGCCTGTGTGCAGATTACCCATGCTGGAGAGGAGCTTTCCTTAATGCATTGCTTTGGTATACATTACTTTTTCATATCAGATCATCCAGGAGGTTTTGAGAAGGACGTATGAAAAAAAGGTAAATATGTGTGTCATGTCACAGAAAGAAACTGCAGTCCATTCTATCATCTGCTGTTCAGAGGATTTAGTTGTAATGCTGCAGACAAAGGTTTATGTGTTATGAAAGATTACACTTCTATGTTTCTCAGCAGGTTTAATTCTATTTTATGCAACTTTATGTGAAAGGAAATCTAAGTCAGGCTTCTTTCTCAGAAGAGTAAATTCTCTGTAAAAGCTTGAATCTGATTTCTGCCTAAACCAGCATTTTTATCTTATAGTATAAAATAGATACCTATATGCCTATGAGTTCTGTTCTTGGTGACAGTTTGCGTGATGTGCTATATTCCTTATTCTCCTGCAGAGCCAATTTCAAGTACATTTATCTACTAAAGATCTGATGTTTGTCTGGCCCCTCCCATGACTCTCAGAAAGGCAGTGTGGTGGCATCTCTTCATTTTTCCTTAACTCACCAGAAATTTCAGGATCTTACTTATTCTCTTTGTGTGTTTTTCCTGCAACATTAGGAAGTAGGAATTTAAGCATTAGGAATTTCAATCAGAAGCTGAGAAAACAAGAATAACATCTTTTAGAATTATGGGGTCTCTTCATATAAACTTGTTCACTCTTTCTATATTAATGATATCATATCTGAATTAATTTGCTCTGTTGAGTTTAATGCCAAGGCAGAGACAAGCAGAATGGAGTCCACAGTGTGGTCCTTTTTAGACTCTGTCAAAAAGGATGTGTGTCAGAGATGTGCTAATTTCAGTTTATTTTAATCCCCTAGTTACAACATAGCAGCAGTTGGAAATGGAACAGACCTACCAGGTCTTGCTTCTGATTTACACCCATGAACCAACACAAGGTGTGTATCATACATTTCATTAGTCTTGTCCTCTCAAATTTTAAATATAGCTTGATTGTTGGCTAAGTGTTGTCCCTTGTCACATTTTTAAAGTTGTTACAGCAACAGCAATTGCATGGAGGAACTGCAGTTTAGAAACCTGGTGGAAATGCTTAACTATTGTGGGCTCTAATAGATTTTCTCTGCTAGCGGAGGTAGACAAGGTTGGCAGTATGGAACAACAGTTGTGAAGTTGGAAGGTGTTGGAAAATCCAGATTTGTTCTTGTAAAACCTGTCAGTTCAAGAGATTGATGTTTTCTTTCAAAACAAGCTCCATGAAGCTGTGTGTAGTCTCTCTCTTATGGCATACCCATGTGCTCTTGAGAAAGAAAGAGAACCAGTGAACCACAGAATATATTTAAAGACTTGTATACACTCCAACACCATGGCATGGCTTACACAGTCCATTCCTCAACTTAAAAGGAGGAGCTCAAAACTGAGGCAATTGATCTAAAAGAGTAGACTTTGTACAGGGTACTTTAAAGGATAAATAGTGCAATAGCTTTTCTGAATGAAGACACTTTCATGGACATAAATGGTACATTATAAAATCTTTAGATGATTTATTTTGATTTATTTTGAAATGATTTTTTAAAATGTGACCACATAATCACACATCTATTTACAGTGCACTGTTTTCTCAGATCTAAAGGCACAAACACAAACATATAGCAGTGATTCTGCAAGGAACCCTGACACAGGGCTACACATGGGCATTTTAGAAAATGAGGCCTTGAATGTTCTTGCATATGGGGATCCCCTCATTCTCATGCATTTTGTAGCCAATCCCTGTGAATCCCTGTGTAATCTTATGCCTCTGATGCCACGTGTCACAGTCTCTTTTTGGTTCTAACACCTACAAATTGTCTGACAGCAACATGACTAGCACTCCGTACTGTGACCACGTTTATCTTCTGATGTGAGATAGGTTTCTTGCCCTCTAGTCAGTCAGAAAACACCTGGGGTGTATGAGATGGGTGGATGTGGCTGGCTTTTCCCCAGCCCATCAAGATCCTGCTGAGGCATGCCCAGACACGGGAAGACAGTTCCATTGCAGCGATGCATCTGCAGCATCAGTCACTGGTTCCTCTGGGCTCTCCAAGGACGTTCTTGGTTTTAGGGAATAGAGTAGAACTACCTTTGGCATAGATGAAGCATGTGCTTAGACTGTTCCTGGTGCACAGAGGATTCTGTTCTCCATAGCACTAACACAAAACCCAGTAAGATAGTTTATCATGTAAGTTCAAAGAACTTCAAAGGACCAGTTCATTTGATGAAAGGTACCCTCATCCTGAAGTGTTTTGCTGAATGAGGGCATTTTTTTCACGTCTTACACTTGAAAAATCATGAGCAGAGCTGAGAAGGCCAAGAAATAAAAAGAAAAAAACCTGAAGGAAATACATAGGGAATTCAGGATTCTAGACATAAAGTATCTGCAGCAACTATTTTATGCAGTCATGACAATTTGTGTGTGTATAAACCAGGATTTTTTATTGTACTTTATGAATTGACTGTAGGCTATGTAATACAAGTAAAACACAAAAGAATAATGAAGAGAACAAGACACAAATAAGTCTCCAAAGAGATTTTATGGCCTTTGTCAGAAGAACAACTCCCCACACCTTACTTTGTAACTGTCATTACCTGCACATAAAGATGCAATATTAGAACAAAATCTGTTCAGAATGTTCTTTCACTCTGTACCCACAACAAAAGCATTAGAATCTGTCACAAAATGAGTATAATGATGCTGATTACAAACCACACAAACTGGCTGTTCATTTTGCTAACTAAAACGGGAAGCTGAAGGGGTGAAAAATTAATTTTTTTTCATGCCAAGTATAAATTCCTGCACATCATTAGTATTTTACTGCTATTTTACTTGAATAATCCTGTAATGATGCAAAGATAAATGGTAATAGCATGCTGGCTGATGAGCATACAAAGAGCAAATGTTGTGAGAGATATAGAGCTTGGGCATGTGGCATTTGTGTGTAAGTCCTTTTGGTGGAAAAAAGCCGATCTTCACCACAAAGCCATTTTAGGTTTTCCAGATACAGGAGTAGTTGAATGATTTGTGTGATATAGTCAGAATATTCTATGATAAAAATGAGGTATTGATTCAAGGAGATTTTAATTTAGATTCGTTCACTTAAAATGAGTAATGAATTGAAATGAACTCTACAGAGCTCATGTTCAGAATTAATTCTCTTGCCACCTCACAGAAACCTTCGGGGAGGAATGGTTCTAGTTAAGACCCTAGCCCAAATCATCAATTTTAAATAAGAATTGTAAAAATAATTTGGACAAGACAATGACAGATGTGATGTCTGATTTGTAAATGAATTCTAGGGAAAGAAAAAAGAGGAAAAACTATTTTCCTAAAACAAATCACAAGGAAAAATGTTAGTAATTTCAATACTCTGCTTTTATGTTAACAGCTCCTCACGTATCAAATGCTGCATTAATATTTGATAAAAACTTGAATATTGCTACTAGTATTTCTTTCTAATAATACTTTTTTGTCTCTCCATCTCGATCTTTCTAGATAGGATATTTTATGAGTTATTCCTATACTGAAGCCTTTTACAATAACTGACTATTCTGTTTGCTTAGATGTCTTGTGCTGATTTAGCTTACTTTGCTTTGCATATTGTTTATCCATGCATGTTTACAGTGGGCATACCCACCACCCATGCTCAGCCTGCTAATGTATGTAAGCATATGTTCACACACTCCAGTATATGATTTTTTCTTGACTCATTTTTAAAGTCTCCAGTTTCCTCCCCAGTTTCTTACTATAATTCTGATTATATTTTTTCTGTATTCATTTCCCTGTATATTGCTGAATTTATTTTCTACATCTGTTGATGGAAATCTGGAAATACGAGTTCTAAAACAGATAACACAACTGAACAAAAATGGGATGTATTTTACTTCTATTTTTTCTGTAATAATAGATTGCTCTTTAATCTCCATCCTATTTATTTTATGGGATTTTGTTGTTGTTGCTGGCATTGCTAATAATGAGCTTTCCTCTTATAGCTGATGGTCTTTGTCTCACTGTCATGGTTTAAAACCAGAGGGCAATTAAATTACCATGCAGCCTCTTGCCCACCCCCTTCACCGTGAGATGAGGGAGAGAATCAGAAGGGTAAAGTGAAAAAACTCATAGGTTGAGACAAGGACAATTTAATAGATAAAGCAAAAGCAAAACAAGGAATTCATTCATCGCTTCCCATGGGCAGGCAGGTATTCAGCCAGCTCCAGGACAGCAGGGCTCCCACGCAGGTAACAAAGACTTGGGAAGAACAACCCTGTCACTCTGAATGTCCCACCCAGGGGGGATGCACTCCGGGGATGGGGCACTGCCAACTTCTCTGGGCAACCTATTCCAGTGCTTCAGCACCTTCACAGTAAGGAGTTTCTTCCTAACTTCTAATCTAAACCTGCCCTCTTTCAGTTTAAAACCATTGCCCCTTGTCCTGTCACTCTCTGCCCACACAAAACATTCCTCTTCTCCTTTTTATAAGCCCCCTTTAGGTACTGTAAGGCTGCAGTGAGGGCTCCCTGAAGCCTTCTCTTCTCCAGGCTGAACCCAGCTCCCTTAGCTTGTCTTTGCAGGAGAGGTGCTCCATCCCTCTGAGCGTCTTTGTGTCCGCATTCCTGTGACTTGTGTCCAGGTAGTTGTAGAGACCAATAATTGTAGTGAGCAGTAAGGTATCCCATGAGCCTTATCAGAATGCCTGTATAAGAAAATATACAGATTCCACTGCCCATGGCATGGCTGCTTTGGACTTTTGCTGCCTGTATGTGGTCACCCGGAGCTCCCAGCTCCTCTCCACTTATGGAGATGCCCTGCTCTTGCTGCCACCTGAAACTGGGACTGGAAGGTGACTGACATTAAAACATTGCTGATTTCACTCACACTTCCACACACAAGCACCAGGATTTACATGCACTGGTGGTCTGTTCAGCATCAAGGATGCCTGAGTTCAGGTCTGTCCAGGGTTCCTAGTGGAGGACAGGATAACATCTATTGAGTCCTCACCTTGTCTCCTGGTTTGGGAGCCGTGTGCTGTTTTCTGCATGCGCCTTTCTGTACTTCTTTGGGCCTGATGGTCCTTTGTGTCTCCACTTCACCTTACTCTGTGAGCTGTCAGGATTTACTCACAGTCCTTTTCCAGCTGGGTGACCTGTGAAGTTGTGTTTTGCTGCATGCTAGGATTGTGATGAGCTGCCGATCTCTGGGTGTCTTCAGATGAAACATGATCAGACATTTCCATTCATTCCCCATTCACACCAGTCACAACATTCTTATTACTTTTCTCTACACAATCTGCACATGTTTTTGATGCACTGAACACTTCCAGTGGTGGTCAGATCTAAAAATGTATCAGAGTGCCTCTTCTCTTCCCAGAGGAATAAATCAAATGGCACTAGCAAATTTTAGACACTTTAATTTAAGAAGAGATACATTTCCAGAAGCAGAGATAAAGGGAAAATTAATAAATTTTCTTCATGTCACAAAATAAATTCACGTCTAGACTTAGAATGGATTGTATTTGACAACAGAAAAATACCATCTTTACTGTCTGACTCAAAAGCTAACAAGGATTCTGGATGGGGAAGAAAAAGCAAATAGCTCTTTGACAGCAGTTTCTGTGTTGCTGTAAACCAGCAGCACTACAAAGAAAGCCATTTAGAAATGGGCATCCACTTTCAACAAGATGTTTAATTGGGATCCAGTACAATAGGTCCTTTCTGTCACCCTCGTGTCTGTTGCTTCTGCAATGAGTGAGAGGATCCTAAACTTGCTTAATGCTATCAATCAAAGTTATAATTTGTGTTATTTCTAGAGAATGTCGTGTTTCCCTGAGGAGGTTGTGACCACACAGGTAAATTAAATATGTCCAGGACTATTCTCCAGTACTGAGGCCGACTGCTATGCTGTCACCTGCGCTTATCAGTCCCCAAGGCAGGTTAGCCGTGTACAGATTGCCCATGGGAGGTCTGCTTGGCCGTGCCAACTTTTGAATTTTGCCTGGGAAATATTTAGAAGGGAACTAACTGGGTTTGGGCAAAATCATGCCAGAGATTTGTTTTAAGATATATAAATATAAATGAAATTAATTACTATATACACTATAAATGAATGAATGATAATTCCCAGAACCTTTGGCACAGCCTCATTCGTCAGGATAGACATCACCAGTGTGGACTCAGTTCCTTGAAAAAATAAACATATCTTAGCATTTAGTGTCAGAGAAGGGGGAAGATGTTCACTGCACTGTGTCCAGATGTATTGTGGCTAGATGGTTTTTCTTTTTTTCCTTCTCCATGTCTGCTTTAGTCATCTTATCTGCAGAGTGGATATGACACTATTTAATCTTCCTTCTAACTTTCTTTCAGGAGATTACATAGTTATTATTTAGGTAATAATTAGATTTTCTCTAACATTAGATCGAATCCAATGTTAATAGATATAACATTGATTTTAATAAGAAAGTATTTCTATTTCATAGATAGAATGAGCTAATTAGTAGATAGGATCATAAAGTCAATACCTTTGAGCCCCTTCCTCAGATTTGATTAAATACTAATTGTAGAACTGCCATTTGCACATGAAAATTAATAGCACGTTTAACCTTGCATGTTTCATAAAACATAAAGATTTTCTTAATTTTTTCCTGCTTTTTTCCCTTCCAGCCTGATTCCTAGCTGCAGGCAGTAATCTCCATTCTATGGCCTTCATCATTTAGAAGAGAAACAAGTGGATCTGAGATTTTTCAGACCTATACTTGACAAATAATTTTTTCTCCCAGTGATAGCATGAANGGGGAATTGTTTTCTTTCTTTTTTCTTTCTTTCATTCATTTGCTCTTTTTAAAGTTCCTTTCCTCCTGAATCACAAATTGGGGACATTACTGAACTTATTCGTCCTCTTCTCCCAATGCCTCGAACAGATGAATGTGTTTCTTGACAGGAAAAATCCTTGTTTTGTGGTAGTTTTCCTCCAAAACTCAGAGCATCAGCAACAAGGAATAAAGTCCTTGCAATTGCTAGGTTCAGTGATGGGAGCAAGAGGCGCCACACGTGTGGCAATCAGAATGGTGCTAGAAAATGAGACTGGATATAGAGAGAAAATCGGTTCAATCTCCTCAAGCAGCGTGAGCTGCCAGATATGAAGTAACTAATGCAGTTGCCAAGATACCAGGATCAGGTACAGGATTCATACAGCAGAGAGCCATATTAAGAAATACCTTTAAAAATAACTGCAATTTGAAAGCTGATGCAATTTTTAATTATAATAACAAAACAGCTGGTCTGCTTGCTTTTTACCCTGTATGATTTGCTAAAAGACTTCAGCTTTCTGTCAGAATAAAGCAGAATTAATTTTAAAGTTACCTCTTAGGTCAGTTCACAACAGCCATCTGTGAGTAGAAGACTGAGATCCCACAAGAAGATTCAGGTGTCTGGATACTTCCAGTGGAATCCAGCACCTTCCTACTGATTCCCAGACATCTGGTAAAATTTTTCTGCATGCTTACAGATAAATAACATGATAGAGGTCGTTTCTGCAGACCAAGGTTCATTTGTATAAGAGGTACAAGAGAAAAATAGCATGTTAATCATGCTGAAATTAAAGATACATCTTGTTGGTCAAGGTCTTCTAAATAATATGACAATTCAGTGATCACATACTGGGGAGCAGATCTGCAGCTGCAGCCGAGCTCTGCTCAGCAACTTCTTGTGCTAGCTGGGCATCAACCAGCTCGAGCACCTGCTGTGCTGAGTTCAGGGATTAATGGCCTTTTGGGAGTGTTTCTTGCTTTGGATGCAGGATGGGTGGTGGGTATGGTAACCACTGCAGGCCATGCAGTGAAAGTTCCTGTGGTGCAGCTCTGTTGCCTCAGCAGAACGAGTAGCTGCCCTGATTTTGTGAAGCAGCTCCTCAGCTGTGTGGACACTGCCTGGTGAGGAGCTGCCAGGCATGGGCAAACATCATCACAACTGCCTGCATTGTTTACAAATGAGGCTTTTGGGTAGCCATGCTCATCCCATGGCCAGTGGTGAGAGAGAAGCACTGGAGGAGGCTGAGCCATACCCTGTCTCTTGGGCTGCTGTCATTGGAGAGTCGGGATGAGATGATGCTCCTGGCCTTGGACTGCCCCCAGCCCACTGGCTGCAGCAGCAGGGGAGTGTCGTGGGGAGCCGTTTGTGTACTTTCCACTTGGAATCTTATGCTGACCTGTTCTGGAGACACCGTAGAGGATTAGGGGGTCTGTTTGCTTCTACCTTTTCTTAGAGTTTCCCTTATGAATTGTCTCTGGAATTTCTGTCTGTTTCCACTGATTTTATATGGCACTGAAGAGGTTAGCTTAGACTAGATGCCTTATTTTTAAAGTCAAGTTATATTAATTCTTACTTAAAATCTTAACATTGCTATTCTGGGAAAAGCAAACATGCAAAGGTTTTCACTCCTTAACCTGCAAGTAAATCTATAACATCATTGGGACTCAGCATGCGTTTAAAGGTTCATTAGTGCTTTAATAACTAAAATGATACTGAACCATTTTGGCAATTATAACACAACCGTGCATGAACAGAATATTTTTCTCTGCACTGTGGTGTACGCTACAGTGTGCTTGCAAAGTAAACCTGTGAATACTTGCTGCTTAGCCTTTCTCATCTCTGAAATTTGTAATTAGTTCAATCAGGGACTTTTCTGTTTACTTGAACTGACTTTGATTTGAACAGTAGTTAAGATAGCATTATGCAAATTCATGGCAGATGTGCAGAAAATTATTTTTACCCTGTTAATATATTTGTCCAACCCCTTTCCTACAATTCCTAAAAAACATCTTTTTTCTTTTTCAACATTATTTTCCCTTTCCCAGCCCCATAGGTACATTTCCAAAGAGTAAGAAAATTCACTTGTAGCTAGGGAAATAATTTCCTCTTCCACACCCTTCAAAACACCTGAAATACTGGTCTGCCAACTCCTTTTAAGAGTTCCCTGAGATGGAAGCCTCCTGCTCAAAGCTGTACTCCTGCAATCTGGTTGTCAGGGACCTATGCTGCTTCTGAAGTTACAGCAGGAATGATGCATCATGAAAAGAAATGACATCTCCTATTGAGAGGTAGAACAAACTGTCAAAATGCTGAGTTAGCAATCAAAAAGAGTAGGTCAGAAACTTCTTCATATGATGAGTTTAGGGAGATGGTCTTTATGGATTTACATTCAGTTCATACTTATACTACTTTGAAAAATTTCACAGAATCACAGAATATGCTGATTTGGAAGGGACCCTCAACGATCATCCTGGCCCTGCACAGGACCATCCCCAAGAGTCACATCATGTACCTGTGAGTGTTGTCCAAATGCTTCTTGAACTCCGTCAGGTTTGGTGCTGTGACCCCTTCCTTGCAGAGCTGTTCCAGTGCCCAAACACCCTCTGGGTGAAGAACTTTTTTTTAATACCCAACATAAACCTCCCCTGACACAACTTCAGGTCATCTCCTCAAGTCCTGTCACTGGTCACCGCAGAGAAGAGATCAGAGCCTGCCCCTCCTCTTCCCCTCACGAGGAACTTGTGGCCTGCAGTGAGGTCTGTCCTCAGTCTCCTCTTCTCCAGGCTGAACAGACCAAGTGACCTCAGCCACTCCTCATAAGGTTTCCTCTCATGACCCTTCACCATCCTCACTGTCCTCTGATAGACACACTCTAATAGCTTTACGTCTTTCTTATGTTGTGACACCCAGGACTCGAGGTGAGACCACCCCAGTGCAGACCAGAGTGGGACAATCCCCTCCCTTGTCTGGTGATGCTGTGCCTGATGCCCCCCAGGACAGGGTTGGCCCTCCTGGCTGCCAGGGCACTGCTGACTCATGTTCAAATTGCCACTGACCAGGACCCCCAGGTCCTTTCCACGGCACTGCTCTCCTGCCTCTCATTCCCCAGCCTGTCTGTACATCCAGGGTTGCCAATCAATGGGAATTAATACTCAACTATTGATATTAATTGGATACTTTAATTCTTTAGCCATTTTTTAAAATCAATTCCCATATGTCTGGGTAATGAAATGTCATTCTGCCAACCAAAGCAGTTGTTATACTGCAATGCAGTGGAGGAAAAATATAATGTGCTGGTGTAAGGAGAACTTGTCTGGCTTCACCTTCCTCTTCATTCAAAGTTCTGAAAATCTTGTACGACAGCTCCAATAAAGCTCCAGTATTATAATGCAGATACAATACCTCCAGAGGTGTTCTCATTCTGGTGTTATAAGTATTAATACATGTGTAATAGTTGGAAATCTTGGAAAAAGAAAAATAATTGAACTTGAATGTCAACATACTTTCCTTCTATTGCATTTCTCCTCTATGCAAATGTGTGTGTTTTCACAAGCTGTTCCTTGTGCACTACAGAAAATGCGTCTGCAAGACAATCTCTTCCCCGGTCTATTTTTGCAAGAGTCCTGAGCAGATGCTTTCTGATGTCTCTCCTTTTTTTTTTTAAATAGCTTTCTAGTGCAAGAGAAACATTCATGGAAAACATCTGCTTTCCCTCAAAGCCTGTTTTTTTGTCAGGAAATGAAATCCACACTCAAAACCTTTTAATCTAGAACTCCAAACTTTGTCTGATTTACACTGGCCTATATTTACATAAAGCTGGTGTGCGTAGGTTTAAGACACTGCATAAGCACTCAATGTTAACATGTCCCATGGAACTACCAGCCTCATTCCTGTTTACTCATGATATATGGGAATGAGGCATCTTTGCAGCTTCTGTCATTATAACCCTCAATTGCCGCTTTCTGCAATATCTTCTTGTTATTTTATTATCATCTGTAGTCAACAGTCCATCCATCACCATTACTTTGATGATTGCCAGAGCCCTTGCACCAAGACCACACTGTCAGTTTGACATCCTGTGCGTGGAATAACCTTCCCACTGCAGCAGGGATTTCTAGCAGCTCAAGTGCCAACGAGACAGAGCTATTCTTTGCCAATGATAAACGTGCAGATGAAAAAAACCTCCTGGCTTTCCTGGGTTTACATTTGTTGGTTTATTTGTTTTATTACTGTCTGTTTTGATTTGTGGTTTTGGTAATTCTGATTTCTCTCCTATGCTCATGTTGCTTCTGTGAAACAATCTTCTATCCAGGAATATCTTTTGGAAGAAGTGAACATGATTTTATTTGCTCTGGTTGGCAAGTAAAACCACAGTTAGCAGGAATGCATCATGCTGTCTGTATTAGGTCTGAGTTCTCAGTAAATACCAGTAAAATGGTGCTGTGAATGCTAATTCTCCTCAATTTTCCTTGCTTTGCATCAAAGCAGTTTTAAATAGCATGTTTAAACAATATGTTTGCTTTCATCTTTTCCCATGTAACCCCCACACATACACACACACCTGTATGTATAAAAGTGTTGAATTATAGACATAGAGCAGGATAAAGCAAGTCAGATTCAAGGTATGAAAGCACCTGACACGGAGGTAACCATGCTACATCCCCTGGCATGGTTTAGCTTTGGAAGTGGCTGTGTGTCCTTCCCTTGCATTGCTGGGAATTCCTCAGCGAAGAAATGCTATGAACACCATCTCTCTACCGTGTCTGTACAGCCCGGGACATGCAAGCAGACTCTGAGGGTTTCCATTTCAATCACTCACGATTAGTACACTTATGTCTTTCATTACATTATTTTATTTAAAATTAAAAAAAAACCTAAGCCACCAAAAAAAAAACCCACAGAGAAATTTTCTGAAGTTTTATTTTGGCATAAAATATATTCCTTTTTTAATTGACCCCAATGCATAATTGTGCTTTTGAAAATCTTATCTTGAACAGCTTTTTTTTGGTACTCAGAGCCTTCTAATATTAAATTGCTTAATTGGTCCGTCCCGTAGCATGGGAATAAAACTTCCTAGAACAGGATCTTGCAAAAGATCTGTTTCAAGAGCATCTTCCCTTGTTGCATATTTGTTGTATTTTTCATTGATGTAATCCAAGACTGGTCAGGCAACAGAATGTTCCTGTTTTGATGTTAGGGGAATGTTGTTGCCACAAAGGATTTGCATATTCCCCACTGGAGCAGAGGTTTTCCTGATGCAGTCAGCATGATGCACACACACCAAGAGGGAAATTTACCATTTTTCTTTCTTCAGAGGAATTTACAGCTAATGCGTGTAAAAAGCGAGGAAGTTCGAACATGTGCTCAGAGACGATAAAAATAAAAATTATATTGGGATACAGCTTTGCTTTCAACATTCTGTTATCAAAAATTATAGGAAATCAGGAGACAGTCACTCTCCTTGTAGTTATAGTAATGGACTACATCATCACTAGTAGAGCAAATACCTGCTCAGCTTATAGTTTTCCAGGTACTCCAGCAAATGGAAAGGCAACCCTCCAAGTAATAGAAAGTCTTAAGGAAACTAATAAGCAGCTTCTGTACAATTTTGTAGACAGTATTTGACACAGCAGGAAGATGAAATGGTCTCCAGAACTGGAGGAAAAGTATTTTGGAAAGGAGATTCAATTCAAATATCGAAAGATGCTGAATTGTACAAAGTGTTAATGAATACAATTTGGTGCAACTATCAGAAAGGAAAATACATTTAATGTCTCCATGGCAGAAAGTACACCAGAAAAGAGGGGGAAAACTGCACTTCATTACAGGGAAAATGAGCAGGCTTTTATTCCTGAACACATTTGATTCCTGACCTGCCAGTACATGGTCTGCCTGTGCCCATGGCATCCATGCCTGTCAGGAATTTATCCATTCCACTCAGAAAGTTTATGAATAATTCTGCCATTACTTGGTCGGGTAAATTGCAATTTTGGTAAATATGTGTCATTCAAATGTATGAAACGAAAAAAAAAAAAAAAAAAAAAAAAGGCAGCAATAAATTTAAACATGAGTATCCAGAATCATAGCTGTCAGTTTGCAGTAACCATAAATGTCAGTCTCTTCCAGTCCTCATTTTAATCTGGTGTGTCCAATATTAGCTAAATCATCACTTGTTTTCTGAGGAAGATTTAAAGGCATGCACAACACTCCCAAAAGGGAAGTGTAACACAGCCCTGGAGCAGGGATATGCACAGGTGCAAAGGGTAGGAGCAGGGACAGAAGTAATGAGATGAGGACAACCTTCCCCACCACAGCAGAACTGGCCACTCATCCTGGTCTGGCTTTGTGTGTAAGCAGAGCTGTCTTACTACCAGAAGAAGGAAACTGCAAGAAGAGAGAAGAAATCAATTCAGAAGAAGGAAAATGGGTATCTCTTATGCAATTGCCAGATTCTTTTTAATGTAGTTTTTGCATTAGATGCCCCACGGACCAAGGATACACTGCCAGCTTGGAAGAGAAATTGCTCTCAGAAGAACCAAAAGGACAGAAGAGCTACACCTTTTGTCAAAGAAGACAAGGAGACTTTATTACTGCCTATCCCCAAAGTCATGCTGAAGCTACAAATATTGAGATCTGCTTGAAACTCACATGACTGAATGAAAGGTTAGATTTATTATATTTACTACCTGATTTCTGGACCTGTAGTAAGAAGGCATTTATGTTACACTCTCAAATTTTCTGATGACAATTAGGGTTGGACCTTGTGGCTGACTCTTTTTCTTTTAACAAAATGGGCTGAGATTGGCACTGAGTCACCCATTTCCAGAGATAAACCATAAAGTATTGCAAGAATCAATGAGATGCTGACAGTTGTCAGCACCAGGTATGCTAAAAAGTGGCAGTAGTCTGACTTTGGCTTTGCAGAAATAATTTAAAGTGCAATTTCAAAGCAAATAGGACTGGGACCATGCAAGCCTTCTGTCAGATTCATGTTCTCATTTCCTTATGGGTCTCTCACTCTTCCCAGCTGGCTGCATTTCTTTTCTGCTGGTCACTGGATTTTTAGAATAGTTTGAAGAAGAATATTCTCCTTTATCAGCGAGTTTTTCTTGCCAAGTGATTTTTGCTGAGGAATTTTTGCAATCTAAAGGTTTCTCTGTGTCTACAGAAGTTATCTTGCAGAGGGAGATATTTTATTTTGTGCAAACACTGCCATAGGCTTTGGAGTTTAGACTTAATTTGATATCTAGTAATCCAGTAATAAAGACATTTCATGGCATCTAGAGCAGAAGGCTGCCCCAACAGTGGAATACTTTTTTCCACCCCCATTATTTGCCAGATAAGGGCCAATGTCTATTTTCAGTGATGTTTTTCTGACCCCAAACCAGTTTCTCTGAAGTGAAATGCAGTGGTGCCCTGATGGGAAGGAAAGCATTTCAAGTCACTTCACATTCATTTATTAATCTCTTATTTATACATTTCTTTGCTTTATTCTTATTGGATGCTGGTCAGCGTGGCTGTGGCTCTTGCAGAGCCCTGATGATGTGCTGCAGCTGGAGTTTCAGCTGAGCCCCAAGGTCCAGCTCTGCGCGGCGCCGGCAGCGACACTGGCTGGGCTCCCGTCCCTGGCTGCCGCGCCTGGGTCAGTCAAAGGGCACGGCACAGACAAAAGGTTTATTAAAGTTTAAATGACACTGTTGCTGTGAAGATATCTTTCATTTGTTCTGGCATCTCCACTGTCAGCAGGAATGACAAAAGTGTTCATCACTCACCTCCTTTCTGTAGAGCGGAGGGACGTGGAAATCTGAAAGGGTTTAGCTGGGGCATCCAGTCAAAAAGAGCTGCTGAGTTTGATGATATTACAGCAAATGTTAACGAACAGGCAGGGCAAGGGTTGCTAAGAGAAAGTTTAAAGGACACCAAGACAGTTTCACTACTGATGTCCTGAAGCTGCCCTCCTTAGGGAAACTTTATGGCATGTGGTGAGGGCCCCAAGCAAGAATACATTTTGGACCTGCCAGGAGAGAACAGGCTCTCGAAAAGGCAACCAGGCCCCTAATATTCACTGAAACCTGTGGCTCCAAGGATCAAAAACTGAATTCGCAGCACTAGGAAAATGACTGACTGCAATTGTGACAACACAAAACAACTTGTTTTTTTCATGTCCTTTTTATGCTTCCTCAAATTCTCAGTTACCTTGTGTTACCTTATTCTCATCCAGCCCCTCAACAAGAGGTTTCCTGAGGCACTCAAACGCATTCATCAAGCTTTCTGAGGTAGAAATATAAAATTGAATGCCATCAGTATGCCCTTTAGGACATACCTCCTTTGAACTGAAATAAGTATTTGTAAAAGAAAAATTAATCTGCCTGCTCATTCAAGCTCAGGGGCTGAAGAGGAATTTTCCTGCTTTACCCCGCCCCCCCCCGGCTTTTCCTTTTCCAGGCTTTGCAAGTGAGTACCACACCACTCCTAGCCCCAAAGTTTTTGCTACATCAGAGCAAGGACATCTAAGGACTAATACGAGTTTCCTTGTCTCTAGCAAAAGATGCTTCTTGGTCTCAGTCATGCAAAGCATCTGGCAAAAACATGTATCTTCTCTAGATGACCATCCAAATACAGATGTCAGAGACTGGGACTTTTAAGGCAGAGATGTTCATTATGGGCTTTTCTCCTGTTTCTTGCTAAGTGCCAGCAATGAAACTACAGCCTTAAATTGATTGATATTTTGCCATCACCTTGAGGAAAGGGAAGATTTCACCTGCAGAATTTGAGGCTTTTCTTCTCTGCTAATGTGTGCAGAGAGGGCAGGGTAGATTCCTGGGGAACCAAAGTGCAGAAAGGTTTTTCTTTAAAAAAGGTTACTTCAGTTTATAAAGCCAATTTAACCTTCTGTTTGATACCCTTGCCATGGAAAGGACAAAGCAGTGACTACTCTCTGTTTGATATTGCTAGGTTAGAACTGAAATAACTTCTATTAGAAGTAAGTGACTCTAGACAAGGGTTTTTATAGAGGTAACAAGGCACATGCTAGTTATTTGGGATGTCTTACAAGTAGGTCAGACAAATAGGATAATCTTGGATCTTGACCCTTGTAATTTGGTATTGTAAGAGTTGAAGACTTTAATACTTATTCTGTTATAATAAATAACTAGTATTTTGTTATCACATCACATTTACTGTATGAGTATTTTAGATGACTTTTTACTTCTCTTCATTAAGACACTGGGCATATTTGACTGTAACTTATTGAGATCAATAAATGCTTAATGTGTTAACGTCTCAGTCTAATTTTATGTGACACTTTGCTGAGCCAGCGAAAGGAATGGAGGACAGATTGGGATGTGCAGCGATATCTGAGAGGTATTTATATACAACAGCTATGGATTTGTGGCATGTTTGCCAGGGTTATTAAACTGTTTTCACATTGCTAAGTCCTCTAAATACCTATCCAATAAATGAAGAAAGGGTCATTTTGCAGTTCAAATGCAGATTTCAATAGATAAAGATTTATTTTCTACCCGTACTATAGATTTTAACTATGACCTTGGGAAAATCACTTATTCTCCCTGTCTCTCATTTCTCTATATGCTGAAATAGGGATAATAACTCCTTAAAGGTGAGAATGAATATGTCAGTGTTCATATGGCACTCACACTGTTATTCAGCTCAGGTTCCTGCCTCTGCCTTCAGCTAAAATGGAGTTGATCAAACTGTATTTTGCCCCCAGTTTGTTTCAAAGTTAATTTCTTGCTTTTATAATTTTGACACAGTCATAGATGGCGATTGGCCTGAGACTGTTCACAAAATACTCAGTCTGTAGCCTGACAGACTTGAAGACCTTTGTTCACCCTGCCTTTGGTGTGGAGTCTCTTGTCCTTTCCCAAATATTAAGCCAAATTCTAACGCATTTCAGAAGCTGAAGACTTTCTGGGTACTCAGCACTGCCACATAGGCACAAGTAGGACTTCATTTCATCAGTGTAAAAGGCATAGTTGGAAGGAAAAGAAGACCCTGGATTTGTTGTTTTTCTTCAATGTAAATTATACATTGATAATGATTTACATAGTTCAGTCTGGTCAACAGCATGCCAGAGCACAGGTATCTGCTTATCTGCACAGCAGTTAGCCAAGGTAGTCAGCAAACATGACACAGTTATGTTTTGTTATCAATGAAGAGTGAATCATCTTCCAGAACATTCCAAATGCCCAAATGTTTGCTGTTGAAAAGATTATCAGAAAGCCTTTTTATAACTGTGGTGTGTTACATATCAATCACTGGTGCGCATGTGCTGTGGTTCTCTGCCACGGCCGTTGTGGGCTCAACTGCTTCCTTTTGCACAAAGTCATCTTCATGATCCTGTGCATCTGGCACAGGAGCTGGTTAGTGCTGCTGCATCACAGGCTGCGGAAGAGATCTAAGAAGGTCATACCTGTGATCTTCTCTCCTTTTCTTTTTCCATACTTGATAAATTGGTCCTGTTGTTTGCTTCTTTTTTCTTCTCCAATGTTCCAAAAGGTATTTGGGTAGAATCAGCAACATTTCTCAATGGTGCCAAGGTCACAAACCCCCACCACACGATAACTACATGGTTTTGCCCCAGCAAAACCCTAGATTTTCCATATGCCATTGCATATCAGTGATCTCTAGATGCAGTGATAAAGTAAATAATATTTTGTCAAGTGTTCTGCTTTTAAAATCACAGAAAGCATCCAAGGCAGAAGGAAACACGCTGCTCTGATCCTGTGAACAAAGTAATTTCTGTTTCCTGTCCATCACAGATGCCAAGCCACTTTGGTTACCCATGGAGTCAGCCCTCATGCTACCTGAGGTATTAGCAACTAAAATCTGTACACTCTGAACTGAAGGGATTTCTCTTAATGCCAGGAAAAAGAAAACCTCCAAAATAGCAAAAGTCATACTGAATCCATCAGCCTGCCTTTGAATACAAGTACACAGAAAATTCCCAATAGACATGGGATCAGTGCAGAGAGCAGAACTGGAATTACGGAATATAGCTGGCAAATTATTAAAAAATGAAAAACTGGAACCAGTTCTGTCTGCTTTATCTCAGATGAAACTATATTTTCTATTGGAGAAACAAACAATCTTAGAATAAAAACAAAGATTAAAAAAAGAAATTTGGGGCAAGAAATGGGTACAATTCTTTTTGGTTATGTCAATCATACTTCATCCTGAAATGGGAACCGTGATTGATAACTGCTTGTTACTGGTGGCTTAAATTTTTATATTAGAATAACAATCCTTTTTTTTTTTTTTAGATTTCATAAAGGGAAACAGAGACCTTACAGCTGTCCTGGGGCACTTCTGTGGTCTCGAATGGCTCAGGGGAAGTCTTTAAAAGTGCCCTTAAAAATTAAAGAAAAAAAGTATTTTTGTAGGGAGGATTTTTTACCTTGAAGGGGACAAAGGACATGTTGAAACTGCCCAGATTTACAGAATGCAGTTAAAAGAAAAAGTTGTGAATACCAAAAATGAACTAACAAGCACAGTTTACCAAGGAGGAAACAGATGTCTGGTCAGCTCCAGCCTGTGCCAAGACTCTCAGAGAGGCAATCCCTACATCCTTTAGGGTTTCAAAAGCAATAAAAGGAGGGCTAAGGAGAGTCTCCATCCTTTATTATATGAGGGGGAAACGTGGTGACAAAGGATGAGGAAAAGGCTGAGTTATTTAATGCCTTCTTTGCTTCAGTCTTTAACAGTAAGACCAGTTGTTCTCCAGGTATGCAGACCCCTGAGCTGGAAGACAGAGAAGATGCCATAATGCAGGGTGAAATGGCCAGTGACCTGCTGCACCACTTAGACACACACAGGTCCATGGGGCTGGATGGGATTCACCTGAGGGTACCGAAGGAGGTGGCAGAAGAGTTCGCAAAGTCCTCTCCATCATTTATCATCGGTCCTGGCTAACTGGAGAGGTCATGGTTGACTGGAAATTAGCAAATGTGACACCCATCTACTAGAAGGGTCAGAAGGAGGATCCAGGGAACTGCATGCTGTCTGACCTTGATGCTAGGAAAGATTGTGGAGCAGATTGTCTTGAGTGCCACCACACAGCCCATGCAGGACAACGAGGGGACCAGGCCCAGTCAGCATGGGTTTGGAAAGGCAGGTCCTGTTTGTCCAACATGATCTCCTTATATAATAAGGTGACCCTCTTGGTGGATCAGGGAAAGGCTATGATGTGTTTACCTGGACTTAAGTAAAGCCTTTGACACCATTTCCCACAATATTATCTTGGAGAACCTGGCTGCTCACGGCTTGGACAGGTGAACAATTTGCTGGGTAAAAAACTGTCTGGATGGCTGGGCCCAGAGAGTGGTGGGGAATGGAGTTAAATTCAGGTGGCAGCTGGGCTCTGAATGTTCCCAGGGCTCAGTACTGGGGCCAGTTCTGTTCAGTATCTTTATCAATGATATGAACAAGGGGATGGAGTGCCACTTCAGAAAGTTTGCAGCCAACACCAAGTTTGGTAGAAGTGTTGAGATCTGCCAGAGAGTGGGAAGGTCTAGAAAGGGACAGGCTGGATCAATGGGACAAGGCCAATGGTATGAGGTTCAACAAGGCCAAGTGCTGGGTCCTGAACTTGGGCCACAACAACCCCATGCAGTGATACAGGCTGGGCAACAGTGGCTGGAAAGCTGCCCTTGGAAAAGACTTGGGGGTGCTGATCAACAGCAACTGAACATGAACCAGGGCGTGCCCAGATGGCCAAGAAGACCAGTAGTGTCCTGGCTTGTATCAGAAAGGGTGTGGCCAGCAGGACCAGGGCAGTGATTTTCTCCCTGCATTCAGCACTGCAGAGGCCACACCTCAAATCCTTGGTTCAGTTTTAGACCCTTCACTACGAGAAGGTCATTGAGGGGCTGGAGTGTGTCCAGAGAAGGGCAACAGAGATGGTGAAGGGTCTGGAGCACAAGTCTGATGAGGAGCAGCTGAGGGAGTTGGGGCTGTTTAGCCTGGGGAAAAGGAGGCTCAGGGGAGACCTGGAGACCTTATCACTCTCTACAACTCCTGGAAAGGAGGCTGTAGCCAGGTGGGGGTCTGGCTCTTCTGCCAGGTAACAAGGGACAGGAAAGGACGAAATGGCCTTACGCTGCACCAGGGAAGGTTTAGTTTGGATATTAGGAAAAATTTCTTCATGGAAAGGGTTATCAAGCATTGGACCAGGCTGCCCAGTGGTTTAGTTACCATCCCTGGAGGTATTTAAAAGATGTGTAGATGTAGCACTTGGGAACATGGTTTAGTGGTGGACCAGGCAGTGACAGGTTAAGGGTTGGACCCAAAGATCTTAAAGGTCTTCTCCAGCCGAATCTATGATTCTGAAGTTGTACCATACAACCTTGCTACTTGCATGTAAACTGCATGTTGACGAAATTGCTAATAGTAATAGTGAGAAAAGTCAAAATAGCTTCTTCTGAGCAAGTACCCTTCAAAATCAGTCTTTGCCTTACAAAAACCATCCCCACTGCATCAGGCCCCCTCTAGTTTTTCAGTAAATTTGTGACTGGAAAAGGTTCTGCCTTCATCTGTGAAGAGTTTGCTTCAGTTAAGCTTGGAAGAATAAAGATAATGAAGCACTTTGTGTGTGCTGTGTCCCCTGAGGGAGAAGGGCTGATGCACATAAGAGGATTAGAGAAACAACTTCAGTGAATTGATGTGGATTGCATTCATCTTTATATTAAACTTTATATGAAGGCCTCAGTTTCAGCTTCCAATGAGAATTCATGGGTAAGGTTGGTGCTTCTTGGAAGTCTGTACTCCAGACTGACTCATCTTAACCTGTTAAGATCTTAGTGCTAAGATAGGCATGTCCTGATAAAAAACTAAGGAAAGTTTTGATACAGGTTCCCCAAGTTCCTACTGAGATTTCATTATTCTTTTATGGCTGAATCCTTTGCTCAAAGTCTTGTTTGCGATTGAACATTCAGACTCCCCAGTACAAGAAAGGCATTTACAGACTGGAGCAAGTCAGTGAACAGGACACCAAGATAGTCAGGGGCTCAAGCACATGACTTGGAGAAAAGGCAGAGGGCTGGATTTATTTCAGCCTGGAGAAGAGATGGCTCAGGGAGATCTTACTGCTATCTGAAACTGCTAGTGGGAGGGGGCAGAGAAGGCACAGACTCTTCTCAGAGCTGTGTGCAGAGACAGGATCAGAGGGCAACAGACTCAACATGAAATTTGAGAAATTCTTCTTTGATAGAAAAAAACTTTTATCATGACAGTGATCAAATATTGGAATAAGTGGCCACAAGAGGAGTGGAATATCCATCCTTGGAGAGATCTGAAACTCAGATGGAGTTGAGCAGCCTACTCTAATTAGGCCTGCATTGAACTGTATGTTGGACTGGGTGACTTCCACAAGTCCCCTCCAACTTAGATTATTATTCTGTGAGTTTAAGAGTCAGGAAAACAGGGTGTTTCCACTGGCTGATTCAAAGGCTTTTGGTTTCCATTCTTGGAGATTGTCTCTTTCTGAAGTGTCATCAGAGTGAAAACCCAAGGGGAAAGTGGTACGCCTTGCTCCCAGCTTCTGCTACAATGGGTACTAGCATGACCTGCTCGGATCTTCACAGTCCTGAGCAATAACCAGACCACCTTCAGGTGAAGGAAGGGGCTGAATGACAGCACCGTGGGTGATAGATAAATTCAGCATTTGGAGCATAAAAGCTTGGTTCATTTTGCTGTGCTACGTCCCGTAAGGTTTTTTATTCAAGTGGAAGGATAAGGTCTTTGGAAATCTTGTAAAATGTTGCATGTTTCAGCTGCAGCTGCTGGTTCAGACTCTTAGGAGGACAAGAGAAAGTGATTAAGGCCATTTGGTATAACTATAATGAAATAAAAAGATATAAAAACTCTGCTGTGATCAAGCCTACTTCTTCTGAAGTCTGAGGGAAGCAAGTCAAATGAGGTAAATAGAAGTAGATTAGACCTGAGAGCATTTAACCTTGCTTTTCCCTAAGAGCTAAGCATTACTCTGTTTCTCAGGTTAGTCTTGGTCCTTCATCTCACTCTACACGGGCATGCTTGCAGCTCAAGGAAATATTTATATAGGAGAGTAATTCATAGCACACTTTTCCCTCCTTTATGAACCTGCTTCTTATCTTTTTCCTTTTCTCCACATTCCCCATGCACATTCACCAACCCAAACTGTGGTTGTTACATAAGCTGTCAAGTTATCTGTATAATGTTGTGTTAGGGATTTAGCTAGAGAAACAAATTCCCTTGGTGTGTGAGTAAGATTAGAACAGCATATGTATGTGATGGATTTGTGGACTGAAAACTCATTCAATTTTAGTTTTATTATGAAGGCAAGGTTAAATACAAACGATATTAGCAGAAGTATAAGCATAAACTTCAAAAACCCACGAACTTTAAAATCTCTGCAAACCTGTGTTTGGCGCAGGAACATCACATTAAAATTGGAATGTCCTTCCTCATTAGTTTCTATTTCTTCCCTTAAGCAACTAAAATTGCTAAATACTTCAGTACCCAGCTTTCTAGCCCTACTTACTTTTCTCAAAGCCAAATCTTCTGGACACCCTCACAAGAAGAGTTAACGTGCACTTTTTGAAAGACTAGAGAGAGCAAGACAAAAGCCCTCACTTGTGGATACTGAAAAGCTGCTAGCAGAAGGTTTTCCCAGATTCTCGCAATATTCTGTGAGAATCTCTCCTTTCTCACCCAAGCTATGAAAACAATAAGATGGTTCTTGTAAATAGTATCTGGACACCTGGTGTTTTTCTACTCCGTTTGAGTACAAGGCAGAAAATATTTTGAAATAGGCATTGTAGGACTTCAGCCAATCACCCCAGGAGGTGGGTGACCACTGACCAATCACCTTATGGAATTATAGCATATAAGCAGAAGTTGTAAATAATAAAATTCACTCAATTTTCTCGCTGGATTTGTGTGTGCTGCATCTCTCTGTCCCAGGTACTACAGCAACACTCACTGATGTTGCAGCATGGTGTCAGTGATACCATAGCCACAGAGACACACTGAAACTTTCCCCAGAGTGCCCCAAGCTCTGCTGTCTAGGCTGGAAATGGCAAAAACAAATGCTGATGCAATAGACTGTGCAGCCTCAGTGAGTCTGAAGCTCACTGAAAATGCTCTCAAGCCCCTGTCTACTCTTTCTGCCTTTGGAGCAGTCAGAAAACATAAGCCAGGAAGGACAGGCTTAATGTCATGTATCTGCCATGAAATTTATTGCCCACAGCCATCCTCAGCCCAAATTTGTACTGAGCATCAAGAGGCCACTTGTGTTAGCTGTGAATGGGGCATGTATGACTGGGTGAAACACACTTCCCATCCAAATGTCAGGTTTATCTAGGACAGCAGTGTAATTGAGGCTGCTACGCTGTATTTCATGGTGTTTTCAGATGCAGAAACAGGTCAGCTGGGGTGGTCTTCTAAGCCCAAATTCCCCAAAAGTCTGCTGATGAACTGACTAAACCTAGGGAAAAGTCTGGATTTGATTTCACTGTAAAAAGAGGAAGGTTTGGATAATAATTTTAAATAGATACTTTCACATAACCAGAATCAATCCAGTCTGCTCGTTGCTGCCACTTAAGTGACTTTCTGCAGGTATTTACTTCTAAATAGCAAGATATATTTCTCTTTTAGAGAGCAACATGAGCACTAACATGGACTTCAAACCTCTTCCATATTCCACTACAAGAAAAGTGAGTAAATTAGTCAGTGCTTATGACCTGTGGTGGCCCATTGCCTTTCTTGTGTGTGCTTTTGTTAACGATCAACAGAATGATGGAAAAACATTTAGCAACCAAACTGAGACTTGAAGTCTTCTTGCAAATCTTCTTCTCTAGGTTTCTGTGGGAACTAGTCAAACAAACCCTCCAGGTTTCTATGGGAGCTAGACTGCATTGTGCTGTTTAGCTGTAGGAATAAAAGCCTTTCAACACTTTCAACCCCACCAGTCAGAGGAGTCAGCAAAGTTGACAAGACTACAGTTTTAGATCTATTATAACTCTTTTTATCTCCTGCTTTTGTGGTACAAGGAATTGTTTGCAAACTGGAGTTGAACACTGGCAGCCCCAAAATTTCTTCCCAATATGTGAACTGCTTTGTCTCATTATCTGTATTCTGTGATGGCAGAGATTTCAATCTCTGTTACTTGTCAGAAAGTTTGGTCACCTGCAGAGGGGGAAAGACATGGTGCATACTTCAGTGTGGATTTACTGCTATTTCACATCACAGAGTGTGGTGTTTTGAAATATAACCTGTTGGTCCTGTTTAAAGGCAGATTCACATGCATTTATGCTACAGGGTACGTCGAGGTAAAGCAGCTTTTTTTAAGTAGAGAACAAATAATTGGCGACTACTATAGCTGTTCTAGTAAGTGGGGTAAGTGTTAAGCATCAAGGGAGCAAAGACTGCACTGAAACAACAGCCTGTCTTCTGGTAGGTGCAAGTGATGGAAGTTCCTTCAAGTTCTGTTGCACACCTGGGAGACGCTAAAAGCAAGAGGAAGCTCTGCCTGACATCTCAGGTAATGGCAATTGCAAGACAGGCAAAACAGATTTTCCAGGCTGCTTCTGACAAAACACTAACAGGTAGCTTGACACATAACTTGAAACTTCAGCATCATCAAAAATGAAGCTACAAAAACATGACTTTGAGCAACCAGCGACCTAGAATCCAATGCTCCTCATCAGTATGTTTTCTTCTTGTTACTACCAGTGCTAGTTCCTGCTGTGAACTGGTCAAAGCTTAAGAAATATTGAAATCTCAACAGCTATGCAAGATATTAGCATATACATCATAACACACGGGTCATGACATTTTCAGTTTCCTCTGGTCAGCCTTATATTCCAATAGGAGTATGAGACGTCAAGGATTTATGAGCAGAGCCTTTTGACAGCAACCGTGATTGTTGAATATCTATGATTTGGAGTATTACAACAAAACCTAGAGACAGAGCCTTTTTTGGGGAGGGATGTTGGGTGGTGTTTGTTTGGGGGGGGTTGGTGTTTTTGTTTGTTTGTTGTTGTTGTTTAAGAAATAAGATAAATATTAGGTTGGGCATTCTCAGTTTATCAGAGGGTTTCTAAACCCCAGATAATTAAAGGCAGAGGTGTTGCTGGAATGCAGCAGATTTTTTTCCTTATCATTTGTTTTCATATAACAAAACAAAGCCACAATTTGAGCTAAAACTGCACTAAAAATTATCCCTACCTTATTTAACCAAAGCTGTGTCCTCTGATACTAGCAACATTATAATCCTGTTTATTCTCCAGTGAGTTTGGTTTGTAGGTTCTTTCAGGGGAAAAGACTTTACTAGAGTAAAATTAAACACCGCGAGAAAATTCCAGAATTTTATTCCTTCAACAAAGAAGATAAAACCCCAGACGTTTTCCCTTTTGCAAATCCTCTTTGAAATAGCCCAGTGAATTCAAATGGTTTCATGGTTCAAACTGAGAACAAACACATACCCAGTTACTCTTTTGAACATGTAAAACACAGAGCTACAGCGATAAAGTAAGGTTACTGAGGCACTTTGTACTTACCAGAGCTTTAGCCTCTCATACTTGATGGACTCCTAACCAGCTTTGACTTTTCATTGACTTTCCTCACCTTTAATTTAAGACTGCATTGACTTTTCCTGTCACCTTAATCCATTTCTAACATTAAATTGTTGCACAGCTTGCTATAATGCTACTCAGTATTGATTATATTCTTTCCTCTCAATAATGTTTCGTTACATATATGGAAAAATAATCCAGGATGGTTCCTAGTGCTTTGGTGGTTTTTAGTAGTTAATAATTCCACTTTAAAAAAATTTTTTTAGTGTTCAATTGCTCACTGAACCCAGGTCACTGTTTTGGAGAAGGGAAAGCTACAAATGAGGTGTGGTGCAATGTTTATACAGAACGTATTTGATCCCTGGGGTTGGCCATAAATGACAGCTGCTTGAGAGTAAATCCTTACCAGGTCCCAGCAGTGGCTTTCCAAGACACCAAAATCTTGTTCCCATGGCTGATGCACAACTGGTGTCCAAGCTGGGTCACCACAGAAGGAGTGGGTGACCAGGGAGAATGAAAGCTGTCTCAGCCCTGGGACTTCCCAAATACATAGCCTACCAACAGGGAAACACAACACCTCTGGGGATTTGAAGTTCACACTTAACACACTCAGAGGACCCTCCATCACTGAGAAGCTACAGATGAGCTCCTCAGGGATGCAGCAATGCTAGAGAAGTGAGACCTGTCCATGTGTCAGGTTTGCACACAGTGCCTGAAAAGCCAGGACTAATTTCTTCCATGTCTTTGCCCTAAAATGGTGGCAATATTTACTTTTCTTGCATGGGTTTTTTCATGTAGGTTTTTACACCAAAGTAGGACATTTACCTCCATTACAATAACCCAAGCCTGATTAATAGGCACTTATTTCTTAGGAAAGAACTGGAATTACACAAGTGAAAAGATGAAACAAAATATAGTATTCTGCAGGCAACTACCAAATGGAATAACACTGTGTTAGCTGAGGCTTAAAATACTCTCTGGAAACTTAAAAGTTGCCTGAAGAATTACACAAGGAAAGATAAAATCTTTTTTTCCAGCCCCAGGATTTAAGCCTGAATTTATTGTTCCATGACAGGGTGTCTCCTCTCACCATTTAGTGGATCATAAAAAGAAAACCTAATTTTTCTAGTAAAAAAAGTGACTCATGCTTTCAACCCAGGCTCAGCGATGTGCCTGGCTGGGTACATCTTCAATGCTTTTCTGGTAGAGAAAGGATGGGACATATCCATGATAAATACAAAATGGTTTTTATACTTTTTGCAGGAAGAAAAGTACCATGTTCATTTCTGTTTGTCTCCTTGACTGTGTTGTCACTATTCAGGCTCATTCCCTTTCTTGAACATTATGGAGGGGATGTAACATAGGGCTCATGGAGAACAGTCCCGTAAGTCTCCTCCTGTAAGTCTGCAGACTCTTCCAGAGCAAAAAGGCACACCCTTGGTTGTCCTCAAAGTCAGCCTGCTCGGGTGCACACGTTCCTAAAAAATACACTATGAAGTAATATGACCTGATGTGTTCCCATACACTTTCCTTAGCACCTTTAAAAGAAGCTTTTGGTTTGTTGTTTTTTTTTTCCTCCTTGTGTCTTGTGTTTGGTATCCTTTTTTTGTTAAGGATGTTAAGTCCTCTCTGACTTTCCTTTCTTCTTTCCCATAGTATTGAAGTATGTAGGTGTCTAATGCAAGCCAGTCTGTACAGGTAAGTGCTGACAGGTATGTGGTTATGTGTCTGCTCCTGGGCAGCACGCTCAGAGAAAGCTGGTTTGTATAACAGCTTCCACCACAGACCTCGGATATGACCTCACAAAAATCACTCTGATTTCCCTCATCATGTTCCTTCTCCTGTCCCTGGTCTCTCCAGCCCTGGTCAGAGGCCATCTCTGACCACAAAAACCTGAGCTGTGGCTGCTAAAAACACTACGTGCTAGGAGAATACAAATTAATGACATTAAACTACTATTGAAAAGCCTCACTCACTCACGTCTTTTGTACAATATTGAAGCCTATATGGCTCTTAAGCCTCTCTGTCACAGTTAATACCAGCTTTCAGTCATATCTTTGCAATTGAAACTCAGCAGGGGACTAATGGATGACCAGCTATTTTCTGCTAATACACCATAGAAATGAGTGTGCCTGATCAATTCTTGAAAACACTCACAGTGCAGAAAGTACTCAGAGAAAGTCAAAACTATTCTTCTTAAGAGAACATTTTTTTATGTTCCCTGATTCTGCATTTAATTCTGTACATGTAGTTTAAAGGGCAGAGGGAGTTGTTAAATTTCATTTCGCATTCACACTCTTCTCCTGTCGGCACTCCTGTGGAATTGTTGCTGCTTCTCATGCATATTGAGGGACAATGTGCCCCTTTGCAGGCAGAGTACATCTCTGCAGCTCATTCCCAGCCATTTCCCAGGTGCTTGGTACCGTGATAACATTGCAGCCCATGGGGTTTCCCTGTTACATCCTTATAATTTTTTCTTCTATCGTACAAAGGATCTGCTTTTGCAAAAACTGTCTGTATGGTAGAGGAGGGCTGGATGCACTGTCCTTATAAGCTCATCAGCAGTTTGTGCTTCTCCTTCAAAGTGCACCACATCCTTCAAAGCACAGCATGTCTTTCAAAGCACTGCTAACGCTTGCCTGTCAGCAAATGAGAAAGCAGGGCAGGAGCCAAAAGTTAAAGACGCAAGTTGCAGGTTGCTGCTGGGAAGCACACTATTTCCAAGCATTTTGATATCAGAATTACTGCCTAGACCAGGAGCTAGCCCAGAGTGCCTTTGTGGATTAGCAGGTTGTTCCATGATTAATGAATTCCTGCTCTTTCTTATTTAGACAGAAGGTACATGAACTGTTCCAGTCAGCTTCAGTCTCCAAGAAAAAAATTAGTACAGAATATAATGACACAGTAGGAAAAAAGAAGTTAGTGCTTCATCAAAGCCTGGATGATGGTTCTGCCCTTGCAATTCACGAGGAGTCCCTGTAGGTGAGAAGCTCATAGCTATAGCATGCCAGGAGTCACATGGCATGTGTCCCAGCAGGACAGCTTTCATTGCATGCCATGGCAGTTTCTGTGGTGTGTGCTAGGAGAGAGCACAGCTGGCAGAGCATGCGGGGGTGCAGTTTGGGAGGCAAAGCTACAGACCCCTGCTGTTAGACTGCAAGCCATGGGGTAAAATGTCTCTGCTGCCACCAGGAACGTTTCACAATACAACCCTTCTAGCTTCTGTTCATTCATTCCTTTTCATCCATTTTTTCAAAACTCGGAAGTCAAACCCTGAGACTGTAGTGAAAAGCAGACATGTCTCTCATCAACATAACACCTGGGATGGAAAATTCTGAATGTGCACCAGTAACCACGTTAAAACCCCTCTGTTGTGCTTCTGTTCCAGACACTGTTCTCACCAGGCTGCTATCCAAAACTTCCTTTGCTGCAGTGCGCTCTTGCTAGACACCGACTGTCTGACACAAAGTCCAAGCAGAGAGAAGTCAAAGGAGGCAGTTAAGCAACTGGAACTCTGTAATTTCTTTCTTGCTTAAACTGTGTGTCCTCAAGTGAGAAAGGATTTTATTTTTCTTAGCTGAAAGAGATTATCAGAAAGCTTGAGAAAATGAAAGAGTACCTTAAGCTGGAGACAGTTCAGATAAGTTTTTGGCTATGAAAGTTTTAAATAACTTTAGTACAAAGTAAATATATAGCAGTGCTGGACATGTGTTAATATGCGATGTCTGGAATGGCTGTTGCTCTTTGTTTTTATTAAGTTCCTGTTATGAAAAAAGATGGGTCATTATGCCACATTTTCAACAAACATGGCACAAAAGGCAGTTTCATTCTGAGTAGCTTTTATCTAACCATGCAAGAGGAATGGGAAGAGCAGCAAGTTGAAAGGATCTGCACTAAGTGTATGTTGGCATTGAAATTTGAGTAGGCAGGCAACAGAGGCATTGATGAAAAAAGACAAATTGGGAAAACCAGAAGAGCAAAGAAGAAGGGAACAATAGCCAAAAGGAATGAAAAAGGAAGGAGAACACATCTGCTGTGGCTGGGGTGAAGGCACTGGGAAATGTATGTTGGGGCATGCTAGCTTTTAAAGCAGAGGAGAAAATGCTCCGAGACAAAACTGATAAAACCTCTTGACACTGGGAAGAGACATATTGCAGAACTGCACAGTTCTTGTTCCTTAGCCCACCATTTGCTGCCATGGGCAGGGATATCTGTTGCCTTCCTCTGGAGATGATGAATTACTGTTGTGATTTCTCACACTAAGTGGGCAGTATACTCCTGGATTTCATATGCAGTTCTCATAATAACATCTCAGGAGACCACAGAACTATGTCTATGACTTTAGTTACAGCAAGAGACTATTCTATTGGTGTTAATAACAGATTTGTGCCTTAACTGTTCCCAGTTTGAATAATTATAAATACTTCTGTCAGTGCTTGGTGGTCATCTCAGCACACCATTGCCACTTAAGCTCTTTGTCACTGCTGAATGAGGAAAGTTTAGCTTTGCATTTGCCTATTTCATGATGTCTACTCTGAAAAGTCTTGAGTTTCTACAAACTCCTTATCCTTGTGGAGAGTGAAAAAGAGACACTGCTTTTAGGGGACCAGAGAAATACATAATTTACAAGCTGCATAACGTCTACTTTAATATTTGGAGGAAAATTAGTATATACATGTTCATAGAATTTCAGTATGGGCTATCCAGTAAAGTCATACTTGCCCACATGAACTAAACTCCATCAAAAAACAGTCAGGCATGGAAAACAGACCATTTACATGAGAAATACTCTTCCATTTCACAGCGGTTCCAAGAGTAATTTAGAGATAGAAATTTTTGGTCAGTTTTCTTGTAGTTATTCTTCTGACAGTCAAAAGGATGTAAAGTTAATAAAAGCAGACAAGTCTAGAAATTGTCTCTGGCCTCTGCATATAGCAATAGCATTTCTGCAGAAATCCTCTCCAGTCAGTCAGACAGTATTCTACAGACAACCTTGTACCAAGATAATATCCCTGAGGATCAGACTAGAAGGAATGAAGAACAAACATACATTTTACATTCATATGCATAGCAGGAACATTAAAGATTCAGCTCCTTATAGCAATATTTATAACTACAAGTAAATATTTTCTCTAAATTCCTCTTCAATCTATCGTATTTAGGTAAAATTCCCTTAGGTCTCTAGCTTTCACTAAAGATACGCGGTTAAATTCTTTTTGCTTGAAATACATTTACTGCTGCTAACAAACCCAGACTTCTCCTCTGCCTCCCCAATCCTGCCCTGACCTTTACTACTCACATATCCAGGTTCCATTACTGTGGATGGAACCTGCTGCCTCACTTCCTTCTTAAAACTTTTTTACAGCTTTTCCCCCCACTCCTTTTCATTACCCATCATTATTTTGGATTTACTCCTTCTTTCCTCACATCTTTATATTTCACTGCTCCTCTTTCCAAATAATAATGAGAACTAATGATAATTAGTTATCAAATAATGATAATTTCCAAACATAATGAAACACTTTCCCACTTTTCCTTTCAATTAATTTGCATGATAGCCTCAGCAGTCCTGGTGCTGACTTCTGAATCTTCTTTTTTCCAGCCCCTCTTTTGCTGCTTCTATCCAGCTTTTTCACAGCTCTACTACTGAACATAACTTGCTTAGCGGACCATATCACTTGCCTGTTTAAATTCTCTCCAGAATCCACTATTGCTCTTAAAATTCTGGTCTTTTTCCCTACCTCAACCTTAATCTCAGAACTGAATCTGTGTCCTATATGGATGTTTCTCTCACCCACGCCCTATCTTTTACATTGTCCTTGACCATAAAACTCTTCCTCAGAATTTCCTATTATATTCAGGTCTGTGTCCTCATTTTGTTCCAAACACTTGGAAAGACATTTTCTTTCATGTGAAGGCCACACTATTACTTTTCCTCTCTAAGTAATGAAAAGAATATCAGGTTGCCTGACAAGCACAGCTGAGTTGCCTTTGGTAGGAGGCAACTATGCTAAATTATACCAGCAAAGAAACTGGCTGAAATACAAGTTAACTTCTTAATTTAGAATTTCTTACTGTGCTTTGATTTATTTGTGTCTTATCTTCTGGAGTTTCAGCTGTGAAGGGCAAGAATTGTCTTTATTGCTGTACTGAATATCACTGCTATGGCCTCAGTTCTTTCAAGCTGGTAAATAATGAGATACTCATGAAATTCCTAGCGGGTGTTTTGTTTTAATACCTCATACTATTTCAGTGGGAGGTTTACCTGACTAAGATCTTCCACTAAGCAGAAAAATTTCTTGTTCCCCCTACCAGGTAACAAATGTCAGCTTAATACATCAATCCATCATCACATAGTTATGTATTATCTGTAGTCAAAAGCCCCAATAAAAAATTCTAATCTCCTTAGAATGATAAAGGAGAAAACTAATGTGAACCTATTGCTAATAAAACTGAATTTCCTAAAAAGCAAGGCCTATTTATACCGTAATAGCACAATGGTCCTTCCATCTATCAGTCTGGAAACACAGTACCACTTGGTATCACGTAATTTATTTTTTTCTAACAAACCTGTTAGTAAAGTGAGCCCTACAGCTGTTGGAGAGAGAATTGTGGAGTGGGGAAACATTATGTCTAGTTCTGCTTGGTAAGCACTGTTACAGCCAGGGGCAGAACTGAAGCTGTTTTTTGGAGCACTGGAGCATGCATTTTGAAGTGCAACCCCTGCTTTTGGTAACAGGTGAGAGTTTAATTCAGTTGGTTGGACAAAAATAGAGGGATTGCAGCAAGACCTGACCCTTTGTTCTCAGTTCTGCTGTAAGCATTGCCGCGTTTGTGAAAGAGGAAGATGTAACGCATTGTCCTGGTTCTGGTCAGGACAGGGTTAATTTTTGCAGTAGCCAGGAGGAGGCATGGCCAGGATCTGGAGGTTATTCTACACCACCTCCTGTCATTTGCCAGGGATGGGGAAAGGGTCCCTTCGGGGTCATGTAGTGTGGCAGCACAGTGGGGTATTGTCAGGGGTGAGCACTCACATGTGAATTGTTCATCTCTTGTACACTCTGTCATTGGTTTGGCTTCCGTTCCTGTTCATTTTCTTATTTCATTGCTGTTTCCAGTAAATTGTTCTTATCCCAACCTATTATCTTTACCCTTTGTGCCTCCGCTTCTCCTCTCCAGTCCACCACAGGGGAAGCAGAGGGGCAGTGAGGGAGTGAGCGAGCAGCATGTGGTTTGGAGTGCCTGTGTGGGAACACTCAGTTGGGGAAACCATGACTCACATCTTGTTAGGAAACATGGGAATTAGTTACCTGAAGGAGAGGCATGTCACCTCCTTTTAAAGTAAATGGCTGTGTGATATGCCAAAGGCTTTTTTGAGTTATCTGATATAACTTTGGGAAGTAGTGTCACGGGTTAACACCCCACAGGCGTGAACTCTGAACTATGACACCAGACAGGATGTTCACAGTGGGTCCTGGTCTTTCCTTGCCCTAATTATTTTTTCATTTTCTAAGAGCACCTGACCTGTTTTATTGTCATGACTCAGTGGTACTTGTGACATGGACACACAGAAATCCACCTCAAATCTTCTCTCATAACTCAGCACTATTTGAGTTATGGGTTGTCTTAATAGTGCAGCATACTGCCCATGCCTGGCAGGAAAGAGCTTGCCTGAAGGCTGGCTGAAAAATAAATAGGGTTAGCTAAAAAACAAAGAGCTATTTGCCAAATATGAATGGAATGAATTCTCTTGTGATCCATGCAGCAGAGTATGGTACATATCTGATACTTCCCTTAATAGGCAGGAAGAGGAGTGTCTGCCAAAAGGCAGGGAAAGCACATGCCACCATCACTTTCCTTCCCAGATTTCTTCAACTCTTGTGGTAATTTAGATTTTCTCTTTCATGTTGAGTGAGTGTTGAGCTTTACTAACACCAACCTCACATTTCTTTACACCTGTGATAATCTGTCTATTGGTAATTTGAAGGTTGATTAGTTTTTTGTTACTTGTAATTATAGACAGGCACTCTAAATGTTGCTTTACTGCCAATCTGCTAGTCTAGTCAAGAATAATTTAGATATTTATCTTGTAATTGAAAGAAATTGCTGATGGACAGGCAATCTGGCTGATGGCTGGATCTAATACATGTTCTCTCACGGTAGATAATACCAACAAAGAAAGGCCCATGCTCTGCTTGCAATGGCAAGGCTTGTTATTTCAGTTAATTACCATTTGTTGTTAATCAATTACATTCAACCAGCACATATAGTCTCCACTGACCTCTAAGAGGGGTGATGTTTATTTGGCATAGCACACTGCTCCCTTTAATCCCTGGGCTCTTGGCAGAAGACACAGTCTGGTTTCTGATCCTCTCCTGATTCAATCTGAATGGTGATGGAGTGGAAGCTGTAGTGCTCAAACAAGGCTTGGGTAATATCTCTCAAAATCTTCTGGCTGTCCATTGTGTCTGCTACAGATAGCAAGCAGAAAATAATCAAAACACATATATTTTGATAATACTTTAAAGAAGTATTGTATACTTCTAATATAGATATTGATATCTAATATAGATATTGTATATTTCTAGGATAGACAGAAACTTGCAACAAGAAGTTTGTTTGAAAAGCTTTTCTTGTCCTTTTTATCCTTCTTCCAGGAGACTCCATGTCAGAAAAAGTTTGTTCATTCTAATGTGATTGGAATATGCAATTTTGGCAAGAGTTAAGCTAAAAGTAATCACCATAGAAATTCAGTTTGGCAGAAGACTGGAGGAAAGCAGAAATACTTAATAAAGATTAGTTCATCCAGTTAGGGAGTAGCAGCAGTGCCAACTGATTTGGGTGGCTGATAGACCCTCTGTTTTTGGAATGTGGGGGCTTCATGGAGGACTTCACCTCTAGCCCTGTCCTTGGCCAAATACAGGTGGCATTTTTTTTCTTAATGCATAAAAAGCAGACAGACAAATAAGAAAATTGATGTGGGTAGTGGACAGTTTGTCAGCTGGGATAAGAACAACAATTTAAAATAATATTTTAAAAGATGAACTGGAGCTACCTCTAAACTCCACCTATTTTTAAAGATTGTCTACTGCTGGAGATACATCAGGAATGCAGATTTGCCCTGTAAGTTTTTCTTGTGGAGATCAACAGTTTTCAAGTTTGACAACATTTTGAGAAAAATCCAGTTTGAGTCTAATTCTTTTAATTTATTTAAAATATCTTGCCATTTATTTCCTTGCCCCACAGCCTCTGCAGTTTTCAAGTTTTGGGCGAAGGCGAGGTCCCTGTTGTTTAGACAAGGTTTCTGGGAAAAGCATCTGAGAGCTTTATTTGTTATTATTGTTGGTTTTATTTTCCCAACAAAATTACAACAATTTTTTTAACAAGCCACAGATATAGAGTCAGTTTAATCTGAATCAAGAAAGACTGACCTTTACCAAGCAGCAGCTGAATAGTTACTCCCTGCTTACGGAAATTTACTGACCTGTGGCGATGTGAGCAGAGAGAGCAGTTTGATTCATTGTCAGACACCAAAGATGAAGGTTGTGAACGGACTCCACTTTTTCAACTGCTAAAATTCTTGCTTTTACAGCATCATAAGCAAGTCCTTTCAATGTTCCTGAAAAGGAGAAATTGATGTGAAACAATATTTTTAAGGGATAAGAATGATGATCAATAGAGGAAAAGGAATAATGAACCTTTATTCACTTAGATGTATCATTTTTATAAAAGTATTCAGTGCTTTGGAAAGCCCGTCTATTTCAGACTTCACTCTGAAATTGAATCCTATCCCTTGTCTCAAACTTCTCCATGGAAGGTTGAGACTCATGCATATGCTAGGGGACAATCTGAGTGTCCAGTTTACACAGGGTAGTGAGCTATTTAGCCAGATCATGTCCTGGTTTTGCACCAACATCTTTCATGAGTGCATCTCTATGCCTACATGAACAGCATGAACTCATCATGCTCCACTTGGATCAGTAAACTGAAACAGCAGCTCCAGCCTCCAATTTCTTTTCAGAAAATTCTGGGCAGAATATGCTATTTAGGAGACAGAAGAATCCCCAGAGAGCTACTCAGGAGGACAGTGGGCTTGGTGCAGAAGGGAACAGAGCACTGCCCACTTTGGCGTGTCAGCACTGCTTATAGAAGCTTTGAGAAAGAGACTCCTGAGTGTCAAGGGTTGCTCCCTTTCCTGGCAGATTGTTTTTTTTTTTTTTCCAATAATCAAGGGATCTGGTACTCTGGCAGCCAAAATACAGTCAGTTGCCACACTCTTGTCTAGGTACACTTCTACGTGGAAGTATCTCTATCTCACAATCACTGAAAGCAAACCAACTCTAGAATGAGACTACTGTAACAGTATTGGATATTTTATTTCTTGAAACAGCAGTAGGTGCAAGTGAAAGAGAGAAGAAATAGCCAGGCAGGTGGTTACACTGAGTAGCCGTTTAAAACCTGCATTGTTAGAGCTACTTTTCCCTTTAATCCTCGTGTCTTCATAGCTGAGAAAGAGGTTGCATTATATTATTCAATGTGAGGAAGGCAAAAACATGCACCTGTGACTGTTCAAGTCATTTGTCCTCGCAAATCAAATATTCAGGTCCATAGCTGACAGGATTAAATATTGCTAAGCCTGGCTCTTCTTGCTGCTGCTGTGCTGAGAATTGTCTATTCCCATGCACTTGAACACAACTGGAAAGATCCAATAGCTTGTTTTTCTGGACTGGTGCAACTGAAAAGCTTTTAAACTTCTGTTTCTTGCACTCAGCCTATTTCACAGACACAGTTCAAAGCACAGTCAAAATGCTTTTTCTTGGCAAAGACTTGTATTTCACACGGGTAAAGGAAATACACAATGAGCAAGGTGAGTAGGTATCTCATATGCCAAAGGGGTGAAAGACAGAAATGCTACACAGATGACAAACAAAAGAAATTCAGAAATCATTAGCAAAACACCGGTACACTGATTTTTACAAAAACTGGCATATGTGTGAACGCAACGTAATGGTAGAAAACAGTTTTGATTAATATTGGAAGTATGGTTTAAAGTATGATCAGAATCGCAAGAATATCAGAAACTGAGGCAGAGATGTGCTATTATACTTTTTTCAGCATATATAAGCATTATGGAGAAAGCAACAGAAAAAAAACCATAATATGAGTGTATTGATTCTGGAATCAGGTCTTACCTTCCATTAACACGGTCACAATATCCCTTAAAATTGGGATGGTAGTTGCCAAAACAAAGATGGAAAACACAAATGTGCAGATTGGGTCAGCTATTTTGTACTGTGGCTAGAAAAATATGAACACACCACTTTGTTAATTTCATTATTTTTGGTTATTTTCATTTTTAATTAGTTAACATGAAAGAATATATTCCATTTATCTAGTACAGAATGAGTGCTGCCCTCCTTTGCCAGTTAGAGAGCCTCAGCACAGAGAATGAAGGTGCTACAGATGAAGAAAGGGAGAGACACCAAAGCATCCAGTTGAAACACCACAAAGCAAGGGTTACACTCTCAATAGTTATTTCAAGAAAATATTTCAGTTATTATCAAGAAAAAGCATAATTCTTTTTGACACAATTACAATGTGTATGATTAAGACAGAGGAAATATTTATGTCGTACCTAGTGTCACAACGCTCTGAAAATAGCACTTATCCTTGATTGCAAGGAAGGAACATGAACTAATAAAACCAACCTTAAAGAAGATTATAAGTGCACTAATTAGCACACTAATACTCTGGAATAGATCCCCAACAGCATGCACAAAGGCTGCCCGCAGGCTGGCGTTGCTCAGAGCTGGCTTTTCCAGAGGGGCTGACACGCGTTCCCTGGCTTGTGCCCCACGGCTGTGCCCGTGGCCAGTCTGGTGCAGAATCAGGCTTAGCCTGCAAGAGAGGTAAAGCTGCAGATATCAGTGCATATATTGCATCCATAAAGCAGTGAGGTCATACACATCATCACCCCTCTCACTTCTGAATGCTGAACAGTAAAATCTGACACATTAAGTAGAAATGAAGAGTGGCTGAACAGATAATTCCTAGATTTTCAGTGGTTTGCATAATCAAGAAAGTCTGTGAATGGGGTAATTAATGAGGCCTCATTTTCTTTAGAGTTCTTGAATATTCTGACATCCAATAAAAAGTGAGATGGAGAATAATCTTTTCCTGGGGTTTATACATCCATAATTTGCCTTCCCAGTGTGGCAGCTAACAGAAAGGAGGAGAGCAACTGCAACTTTCAGTGGGAAGCAGGACCTCTCATTTTGACCTCTTTCCCTATCCTCATGGAACTCATAAACACTTAACATTTTTGAGGCCAGTATCTCTCTACAGTTTTTTTATTGAATTACAGCAGCATGTTCAAGGTTCAAATGTCATATGAGAGGAGAACAAAATAACTTACAGGATGTTGGCAAGCACGGCACAAGCAGAGGTAATGAGCATCACTGTAGCATCAATATCATAATCTGGGTGTAGCAGCCTCATGCAAGCCAAATATGTCAACACACCGGTCACCATCCAAACAATTAGCATAGACATCAAAGCTCCCAGAATTTCTAGAAATTAAAACAATGTGATTTTAACAGTCAGAATGGGAATGCAAGAAATTTTAAGAGGTTGATGATAATGATTCCAGGTTTGTGAGCTTTATAGCCAGGAGAGCTGCTTCTTGTATGCTGGCAGTCTTGATGCTCACAAAGAATGGGCCAACCTCCTTTCTGATCATAGCAAATCCAGTGGCTATCCAGGGTAGCCTTATGGATGTGGTGGCCTAACCCTGTTCTACCTGCCCCTACTGTTGTGCCCTTTCCAGCGCTGGGTTCATGCAACATTTTAAGAAATTGGAGAGATGTAAAAGATCATTTTGGGAGTTCTGGGAGAAGCAAAAGGAGTTTGCTTGGCCTTAACAGTGTGGTGTGAAACCCACAAAGACCAGCCCTCCTCCCCCAACAAGATTATTTTCATCACAGGAGCAGAGGTTTGAAGGAAGGAGAGAGGCACAGCTCACCCAAACCCACTGTCAGACATAATCCCCGTCCATTAGCCTCCCCTGTTTCTGCACACCTCTCACCACTTCACACTTCAGAAAAACAGTAGCAGCCCCCAATGAGGTTCTGTCAGCAAAACTTATCCTGGAACTCATCCTGCCAATGCCACAAAATCATTTTTGTGCCACCAGCTGTGATGAGAACAAAAGAAGTTATTTTTTCCCTGGGGTAGCAAAATTTAATTTTGTCTCTATTGGCTTTGAGTTGGGCTCAAATAAATCCAGTCCCCGAGGCCACCTTTTATTGCCCTGTTATAGGAGAGGTCCAGGGAAGTGCATATGAACGTGCAGCATGCTTTTAATAGGATGTGGGACTAGTAATTGCCATGTAACTTGAATGGGTAAACGAGCACAACCGAGAGAATACGAAAAAAAACGCAAGCTCACAGTAAAGTGAAAGGCAGTAGACAGCCAGAAAGCATTTGCACAGACTTCCAATGACAATCCATGATTTTTAATATAATTTTATGAGGATCACCTCTTTTGCAGGCGTCAAAAGCTTATCAAATAGCTGTTTTGCCTAAAAAATGGCAAATAATAAATGAAAGTGCACCAACAGGGGAATCTAGTTTTGCTCAAAAGTAGATAGAAGCAAACATAAATAATACAATTTTCTTCTGCAAGTTACAGGTTGAAACCCTGCAAAAGGTGTTGATGGCTGTGCTATCATTGGCATGAAAGCAGCCAAGAGCTCTTGTGAACACACGTACCCACCTGTGTGGATTTATGTGTCTCCTCCACCACAGAACATATTAGCAGTCATCTTTACATGTTACTTTTCAACGGAGTATCTTAGCAGAAGTTTAGTTAAGCTTACAGACCAGTTCAGCAGCACTAAATACTTCACTTGAGATGTTCTCAGTTACTTTTTTTCAGAACTACTAGCAGTAACAGAGCACAGGAAACATAGTGTAGGACTGTGTGGGAATCTCTGAGTCACAACTGAGGGAAATTAAGGTGCAAGAGAGCTGTTGTACCTGGAAATAGTTCAGCTCACACTATCAGCCTTATTCAATATTGTGTTTCTGTGCTGCTGAAAGTAGCTGCTCTGCTTTGGCGTGGTGGGCAGCAGGCACTCAGATGGCTTCTGCTAAACCTGAGCACTGCCATACAGAGTCTTTTCATGACAATATCTATCAGTCTGAGAGCAGCAGTGAAGAAACAGCTTCCAGTGTCATGGAGGGCTGCACCTGCAAGACCTTGGTAGTCAGCGAAGAGTGACTTTGCCACTTGACTGCCCTCGGCTACTCTATTAAAGTACACACCTGCATATTAAACTGAAAATATAGCCAGGAAAGTAAGCAGGAAACAGGATAACAATCATGGAACGCAATTAAATAGCTTCTAACATTTGAGGCAAGGCTCTCTTTGCTTCCAGGATAAAAAGGCAATAAAGGATTGGTTTTGAAGTTCTGCATTGCAATGACAAAATAAAAATAATCTAGTTCAGACTGAGGATGAAGTTACATGAAGTGGCTGAACCTGCCTACATCAGCACTCTTGCTTGTAGATCTCTCTTTCACTTTTTTTTCCCCCCCAGGGCTAAGAGATCATAAACAGAAAAAGTAATGGTGGCTCAACTGATGTTAAGTAGTAGTTTGCTAAGGCTGCAAAATTCAGCTGTGTGTTGTCTATATAATGTCAGCCGTGCTTGAGCCATACTGAACCTCCCACTTACCCAGCAGCCTGTTTCCAGCACAGCTGGTAGAATACACTCAGGGAGCTACAGAAAGACAGGATGAGTATGGCATATGTCTTCCCTGGTGCTTTCTGCATCTACAACCAACCTTGGCCTACAGACATCTGAGTCAGAAGCTGTTTCTGGACCTTCCTACTGAACATCCTTGAAGCATTTATCTTCTGAGTCCTTGGTTCAGGTGCACAGGTGTCCACAGTCATTTGAGATACACCAACACCTTCATGCATGGCTTGACACAAGGTGTATCATTGACCCATAGACTTCCAGAGTGGCAACTGGATTTCAAACAATACAAATCATTTACATGTAAGCAACAAAACTGAGCCCTGAGACATCCAGCATGCGATTCACTTTCAGACAGAGACAACTAAATTGTCTTCCTATAGGCATTACCTAAGTGTCTAAGCTCCCCCTGTGGACAATGGACAACAAATTAATGGTGATTGACAGCTCCCTGCTCCATTGACTGACTGGGAACAAATACTGGTTTCTTAACTATGAGTGTCTGGTCACATTTGACATGCCCTGGTCTTGTGATTGGCACCCTGGTCTTGTGCTTGGCTCCCTGTGCAGTCTCCTATAGGTCTTGTACAACAGCTGCCATTCCCATGCATAAGCCTCAAATATCCTAGAGATGTAACACTGGACTTCCATGTTTAGGAAGCTGAATGGAGTCAAGATTTCTGTTGAATGTATCAGAGGCCTGGACCCTGTGCTTCAAGGTGCCCATGTACATGTAGGTATTTATATTTACTTGTCTGAATCTTGAAGAGACTCATACTCCCAGAAAATGATTCTCGTGGTTAATATTTTGCTAGTGTCTTGTTTTTTCGTAAAAACACTTTTGTTTGATTGTCAGGCTTTTGGTATTAGGTATCATCTGTAAAATCATTGTTTTAGGTTGAGGACAGAGTACTTAAAAAACCTACCTGTGTTTGCACTTGATAAAAACCAACAGTGATAAAGAGATAGGAAAGAATAGAATCTAGAAAAGGGTAAATGTTAAAGGATCTCACTTTTCTATGAATGTAACTTCGCTGACTTTTTAAAATAATTTAATAATTTGCTTTAGAAATGGAGCAAACCCTCATTTTTATGGTGATTGTTGCTTTTATAGAAATTTATGTTTCATAACAGATTGAGAGCTCAGTCCTCCACACATTCTAGTCACTGAAAGAAGCTGCTGTTATTTCAACCAAAGCTAGCACCAGCCCAAAACTATGGTAAGTGATGAACTGAAAGACATGCTTTTAACTAAGAGATGACTTTTTACTTTTTGAAAATCACTGTCTTTCTCAATTTTGTGTCCTGAGAGTTGTGGGAGCATTAGTGCACTGTCTCTCAATGCCTGCAGACCTGTGCTGGACATCAGCATGTTCTCCAGTCCCTGGCTACGATAACTTCCCTTTCCCATTCCACATGTTCATACTATGATGTTTCCTACCTGCTCGGTGCCACCCAAGAGTTAACTGTTTGGTAGGAGGTTTGGAGGTGAGCCACAGCGAGAAGAGGCTGATCAGGAAGCTTGTCAGGTCCACCAGGACGTGTGCCGCGTCGGTGACCACCGCCAGGCTCCCGGCGATCTGCCCACCTGTGTGAAACATGCGTCCAGATCACGGCTCTGGTCACAAGTTTGAGCCAACCAGATCAAACTCAAGACCTGTTTTGCTGAGAATCAAAGGGAACCCTCAAGTTTCAGTCATGATACACAAGACCCAAACCTCTTCAAAGATAATTTTATTTTGTACCTCATTAAAGCAGTGAAAGGTATGAATTAATGGAAATACATAAGCCAGATTTCTTTGTTAGAGAGAGACCTAAGAACAGTAAGAGTTATGATACATTAGTTCTGTAGTTATATTACTATTGGACTGTTTGACTATTTAAATATCTGATTTTTTGTAGAAAGCCATATTAGGAATCACATTTCCAGTATCCTCCCACTGTCTTTTCACAGAACGCTGATATTTTTATGTATGTACAACAGCTCAGAGACCTAGCTTATGGGATTCATTTCCTATTTGTTACAGGAAAATATGCATGTTCTTCCTGCTGCCTGATTGTTTATTTGTCACAGGCAACACCAAAACAGGAATATATGGAAAAGTCCCAGTAGAAGAAATGTGATAAGCAATCAACCATTTTAGTGAGGGCATAGAGAAAAATGTTCCATTCTCAGGACTAATCTATGATTTTGAATCTGTAATGCATGACTTAATTTTCCTTCCAGAGCTCAAAAAATGTGGTTGAATATCATTTTACTCTGTGGGGGTTTGGATTTATGTGGATTCTGAAGAAAAAAGCCCCACCAAATTCAAAACATTTTGGGTTATTTTAATTCACATTTCTTCTACTCAATAAGCCAAATATTATTATTTTGCCAAATTCTTCTAACCATGTCTCAGGGCTAAAGGCAAATCCAAATAAACTAAAAGTTTGTTTTAAACTGCCCCAGCTGCTGGTGCCTGCAGGAGAAGACAAGGATCCCAGGCAGGACACTGTACTTCCAACTCATTACTGCAGGGGGGTCTTTTCATCAGAGTGAAAATGTAGAAAAGTAGACATGTGAAATAATAGAGCCAAAACACCTAGTTTCTGCATTTGGCAAATAATTTCCATTTTTCAGTCATTTAATTAATTTCAGCTCACTCATTTCTCCTGACTGCAACCCACATGAGAATCAATGAATCCTGGAAAACATCATAAAATGTCTCATTCAAATCTTTGGCAGCATACCACTGCCAAAAGGACATGTAGATGTATCTCTTGTTTCCTTATAGCTGGAGCATTTTCATGCCAGCAGGATGGACTGTTGGCTTAATTTCCTCCTGTATGCATATTTTAGATTAGAATACCTAACACCATAAGTTCCTTCAGTGCAGAATTTTGCTCAAAGTTACCTCCCAAAAGGCAGAAAGCATGGCTGCAGAATTTGGGTGCATCTCATTCCTTGCAATAAAATGAAAAATTCATCAGAGTGAGTATTTCCCAGCACATGCTTAAGTATAATGCACGGATACTTTTTGGTCATGGCACATCTCTTACGCTTTTACCATTTGCAGGCTAAGTGTATCTCAAGAGGGAGGCAATTTTGCATAGCAGGGGAAGAAGGCTTGTCTGGCAGTGCCCAGATGTTAACAAGCATCAGGTATCTTTCAGCAAACAAATATGCACATCACAAGCTGTGGGCAAAACCCTATTGCATTTTATGTATTCTATTTCCATGTTCTGTGGGACAGCAGCTCAAAAGCTTGCTTCTAGCCTGCTGTCTTTGAAAAATGTTTGCAAATTATTATTTTATGTATTGCTGGCATAACTAATGCCTCAGATGAGTTTCAGAGATCTCAGTCTGCTTAACTTAGCAACTTGTCTCACTGATCAAGTTTTTATGTTCTGCTCTGACATGAGACCACATGCAGGGTTTGTCTTTTTTTCTACTGCCCAAGTGGAAGTGAAGTACTTTGAAATACATATTTGGTTCTTAACCACCAAAAATCGTTGGAAAGCACTTTCATGTCTGGGCTCCACACAAGGTGGTATTGGTCTGACTGATATCTCCAAGTCTATGGAAATTGTGATGGATCTGCCTTAGAAGAACAGAAGATATTTGTCTTTCAAAGGGAGTTGGTGGTGTATCAGGCTCAACTGGCAGTGCCCCGTTTGGGAAAGCAGTAATGGCCAGCAGAGATGGTTTGAGAAAAAATATCACAGAAAGATCTAGGCATTCAAAGAAGCACAACTTCTCAGCCTCTCTGAGAGTGATGCAGCTTTGTTTCTTCTGTTTAGCATAATAGTGCCCATGGAAGCTGTTTGGCCTTAGAGGTCAAGGAGGGGACAGGAAGATATTCTTCATCTTCAGGAGTAAAACCTGTGTAATAGTTATAGGCTTTTACAGCTTTTTATCAATACTCCCAACAAGTGGCCTCTAAGACTTACATTCCCTATAATGGATGTTTATAGCTTTATAGACCACAAGCAGTAGAAATTGTCAGTCTCTCAATGGTCAATCATCAGGCACAGCAATCTTGTCTAATGATTAAAAAAATTAAATGTATGGTTCATAATTACAAAAATCTCCACAGAGAGCTGTCTGTAACTGCAGTTAATAACTGGTTTGTCAAAGTTTAATGGTCTGAAGCAAAATGATCTTCAAGCCTGTTACTTAAGCTGTCACTGCAAAAAAGCTGCATGATTCATTAAGCAAAACGAAACATATAGTTAACGTATCATCTGTCCTTCCAATTATCCTCCAGCATAGCCTCATTCACCAAACTTAAGCCTCCTGATTATATGGTTTTGTTAATAATGCATTACTTCTGGCACTGGAAATTACTACATGGGGATTAGCAGCATGCACCGGTTTTCATGGGGGAAACTCACGTGACCTACAAACAACGGGGCTTCATGCAGAGGGAGCATGTGGGAGGGAAGAGTTGGAGAAGTCCCTGCTGGGTTTGGCAGCCAAGGGAGAAGGCAGAAATGTAGCAACTCTTTCAGTGCCTCCACTTCTCACCTGCAGGGAAGACAAAGCCTTTCTGTTTCATTTTCATGGGGCTCCAGAGATGTCTGAGCTGGGAAAATATAGGTTTCAGAGGCCTTCCTGGCTGATTTTTGTTACATCGGCTGGAACACATACAGCAAAAGTCTGTGGGATTCCTCATGCCTTCCCTTACCTCAGCTCACTGCAGAGAAGGGCAAATTAAAGAGCCAGGATCTATCAGGCAGATATAAATATCACAGAATCCATGGAGAGAGCAGATCAGTGAGACAAAATGAAAGCTGATGCTCTATGAGCAAGCCAAATACTTATATTGGATATTGTAGGGTGGGTCCAGAAGTGAAAGCTAATTAGGTAGGGGAATAATCTTCCATTGATCCAGAGACACACCAGCAGGCCAATTTAAAAGATAAATGTGCCCTGATATAAATACATTGACTTAACTGTAGAAAAACAGATGGTGAATCTGGCCCTGGATTTCCCTGGATTTTGTAAAGACTCTTGCATTTCTTTTCAGATCCTACTGCTAGCAGCCTCCATCAGCGCTGAGGTGTCACTGGCCTGGATAAATATGTAAAATCTTTTAATCTTTTAGAAAGAATGTAACTCAATTTATTAGAAACCTTTTGTGACATGACGCTAAGACACGCTAGTCACTTCTAGTCAAGCTTAAAGACCTGGAAGAACAGTTCAGACCATTAACTGATCTTTGTATTCCTACCCAGATGCAATCCTTGCATGAATATATGAAAATACTTTGACAATTTGACTTAAACACTCTCTCCCCTTCCCCCTCAATTCTTTTAATGACCGGGGACAAAGCAGAGTTATTTAATGCCAGGTGGGTTCACTGCTGTCACCATGGTCCCTGCAGTCTGAGCAAAGGGAAGAATGTGGCTGTGCTGGCACCTGACTGGGCTCTTTTTGAACACACATACTCCCCTGTTATCTCAGCAATCATGAAGAAGGTGCAAATTACTGATGCTACACAGAGCTTCCTCCTGGCTTGATGCTGCTCCCTCTTTCTGTTCTCATAGGCCTGTGAGTAGCTATGACAGTGATAGGCTGGATTAGCTCCCGTAACTTCTGCTTCCTGCTGCTGCCTCCCTTCATTTGAATTCTTCTGAAGCCAGCTCATCCTTTGGGATAGAAAGAAAGAGAAGGTTAAAAAAGAAAAACCCTGGTTATTCGGGTGTCTAGCCCTACAGCCCCAGAAACTGTGTAATTAATGCTTTCAAAGGATAAAAGGAGCATTGGGAACAGCAGAGCAGGTCACAGAAGAGGCTTGCTCGCACAAGCAAGGCTCTGTGGGAGGGAGCTGCACATGAAATGAGTATTCTGGCTGTGTTTCCCAGCTCTTTGGGCTCTCCTACATCATTTAGCAGTTTATGAAGCACAGGGTAGCTTTCTTAACCTGTGTATCTCATGCACACCACATGACTTTGAAAAAGTTGTACCTCATGCAAATAGCTACCAAATTCAGCATAACATGGTGAAAATTTGACTTAAAAATTCAGGATTTTATTCCCAACAGCTTTGTCAGGAAGACTAGTCAAAAAACCACCCCAAACTTCTTTTTCTTAAATATAATTGGCTTAAGATATTTCTCTCCTCTCTTTGCATACAGAATTATTTTATATCAAATTTCCACATATGTACAAAATCTACCAATATTCCAGCAGAGCCTGAGCATAGAAAATGTTAGCCAAAAAATCTCAGAGGTATTGAAAAAATAAAAGAAATCAATTCTCCATAGTATGTTGTCCATATTATGAACCCCTTGTGCCACTGATTTCGTGGAAAGGTGAGAGGTCCGGCAGAAGTGGTTCTTCAAGCATTGCTCCATCACTAGGTGATTTCTCAGCTAAGTCTGCTCTGCCACAAAACCTCAGTGTTGTCCCTCTCAGGGTTCCTGCACAGGAAATACGGAGTGGGGGCACAGAGTTCTGGGGCCAAGCACATTGCATTGCAACTGTGGAAGCTCCTGGATGACCACGACATCTGATGCTCTCAGTAGAGCAACCCAGAGAATCCCCCAGGGGAGGCCCCAAGGTGGTTTGGTGAGCAAGGATGTTCCCTTCTACTTATCTCTCAACAGAAAAGGGCCCAAATGGCAAAAAAAAAACCCCTCTAAACCTCCTCCCAGGAGGCTCAACTTAAAACTATTCTGTGTCTCCCAATACAACACTTGTTGCCAGAGCTACTCTTAATGTGATCACAGTGTACTGAGACTGTGGTACAAGAAGATGAATTCTGCCAAGATGCACGTACACAACATCCATATAACCACATGTTACAGCTATTTGAGGTCTGTGTGTGCACGAGCTACCCAGGAACACAGCAAACTCCATTGCTTTTTTTTCAACTCTGAAATTAGCCTGGGGGCAGGATGTGGGACTGGGCTTAGCTGCCCCAGTGACATTTCCCCCTTTTGACTTCAGACTTTTCTCTGGGACCAGGAAGAATTGTTTCTTCAGCTGAGTGAAGGAAACCTGTGCTCTAGGAAGTAACAAGAATCCTGGTGATTTTCTGTAGTGTTTCTGCACTGTTTATAAAAGTGTCAAGACGCCTAAAATCTCACTGGAAAGAAATCAGCTGGTGGGTGCCAACCTGCAGTAGTCAATGTCAAGAAAAAAACTGTACTGAAATCACAAGCTTTTTCCAGCTGCCTTTTTTTGGGCAGCCTAAGGGGGCTGCAGCTGCTTAGCATGTCTGAAGTCCTGCCAGATGCCCAACGCTGGTGGGCAAGAGGCAAAGGCACCTGCAGAGCTCTGGATGCCTTGGCCTTTTATGTTCATCAACACCACAGAGGTGCTGGCGAAAGAAGACCAAACTTGGCAGCCAAGCCCTGCAACTGTAGATAATCAATGTGGATTTGGTTCTGTAAATATTATTGAGATGTTCCAATGGTGTGATGTTCCCCTGAGTCAGCCTGTTTTCCAGCCAGGTTAGCATGTGGTCTCTGTTTGCTCAGCAGAGGTGACTGATTCCCCCTGTACGTGAGGAGCTTGTGTGAAAGAGCAACTGGTCAGATTTAATGCATGATGTTTGGAGACAGTGAGTCTTCTTAGTCATTTTGTCAGCATTTTCCTTCATTTTCCTCGCAACAACAAATAAATGGGAGCTGGACTGTCTGGGGAATGGGCTGCCCATCTGGCAGCTAGGGTTCCCACCAGCCAGCCCTTCTCCAGTCCTTTAGTTTTACATTTATCAGGTTCCTCATGTGCACTGTGTCATTTTTGTACAATATTTTCCTGATGAATTAGACACAGAAGGGACAACAAATTAATTCCTTCCAGATGGCTGAATAAAATGCTGTAGTTCTCTCACTCTCCCCTGGAGATCAGGGCAGGCAAGATTTTCTTTCTCATGATCTCTCTCTGGAGTTAACTTCCAATGCTTTTCTATAGTTTGCATGTAAAATTAATTTCCCCTTACCTCAATTTTCATCAGCTGGCATTGAACATTAAAATCATCTTAATGACATGAGTCATGATCAGCTCAACAGCCTCTCAGGCAGGAATGCCAAAATTACCGCTGCAGATTCTGAGCCACCAAGTCCTTTCCTTGCTGTTAACAAAATAGGTCACTCTGTGATCTCACTCTCTTTTCTTTTTTGTCTTCCAGCCTCCCTGTCAACTAACAAAGCCTCGGGGCATCACTGAGGGGCAGGAAAGCACTGCCCGCAGATCTTGCTGGACAGATGCAAAAGCAAACAGAGACAGCATAAACCCACAAATGTCACATTTTTCTGTCTAAAGGGTACCTAAATAAAAGTGCCCCAGTTGCCAGAGGTGGCAAGCATTCACTGCTCCCTTTGAACTTGCAGAACAGCATCTGGCCTGATGAGTCGGGAAAACTCCTGCCAGCTCCTGTATGTAACCATTATTTTTCTCTTTCAAAAGCTGCCTGCCACTAATTAAAAGAATCTAAGAATCTAAGAGGCAGTTTTATAAAAGTGTGAATCAAAAGCCTAAGGTGCAAAGATCAGCTCTGTTAGACCAGAAACCCTTTCATAGTGTTTTAGAGCAAGATGTAGCCTTTGAGCATCAGATCTCTGTGCCAGCATATTGCAGAGTCACAGATTAAAAAATAATCTTTTCTCCATTTCAAATTCTCTTTCCTTTGTAAAAAAGATAGTCAGGGGAATGTCACTGAAGGGCTCCTACTGAGTTGTGCCCAGAAGGGAGAGGAAGAAAATATTAATACATACTGCAGATTCCACACAAATCATTAGCAATAGCTTTTTATTACAACTTCCTTTCTGTTTATTTTCACTTGATCTGCCGGGTGCCTTGATCTGCAGGCTTATGGGAATAATTGCTATCCTCCTAGACCATTATGAGTTCCCCAGTCAAAAGAGGGAAACGTGGAATCACTGCACTTTCCACAGGAGATCATCTCCTTCATGAAGGAAAATTGTAATTTTCTGGTGCCTGAAAGGATAATGAAACTGCCTTCAGAGAAAAATTTATCAAAGCCATAGTCATCTTCCTTATGCTGGCACGATTCTGATTTCAATTGATGCACCAATCTTGAGTATTTCCAAGGCATTTAAGACCCTGTTAATAGCTTGGCTGTCCAGTTTCTCCTTTTCCTTACTGAGGGCACAAAATAAAGGCAAATATTTATATATTTGCATACATTTAGATTTCTAGTAGATAGGAATTCATGCCTTAGTTATTTTATTTGGCCTCATTTTGAGGGCCTGGCCCTGTATGCATAAATATATTGTCAATAATTTTCCTTCTCCATAACACTATAACAATAGCTGCCTGGAGACAGACCAGAGGTGCATGGAGCCAAATATCCAAATTCTGTCATAAGCATGAAGGAATACATATGGGCAAAGTACCAAAGAGGAATATTCCCAGAGAGTTACTTCTCCCCAGTTCTGAACCAGAGCTCCTGTCCAACATCTCTTTACAGATCTTTATTCCACAAACCCAGATGACTCGAAAGTATTGAGTTCCACAATTTAATTATGATGTGTGCAAAAATAATGTGTCTTTTGTCACTTTGAAGCTGTCTGCCTGCTATTTTAATTAGTTAGAAATTATATTAGTTACACCCCTGTTTACCTGCCGCATCATTCATGATTTTATGTATCATTGTTATACCTCTGAGCCATCAATTTTCTGAGCTGATGCCCCAGCTATTTAATTTGTGTTTCATATCACTTACTACCTTGGTTCTAATTTTCTTTCTCAGATGAAGTGGCCAAAACTGGGCATAATGGAGATGGCATATGGCCAGTACTGGCCAGTATGGCAGACACAGTCCTTTCTGCAGGGTCCTTACGTCATCTGCAGGAGGGCAAAGGCAGTGCGATTGGGTTTGCTGCATCTGCTAAGGTACTGTGTGCTACTGGGACCAGCTGGCAAGCCAGCACAAAGGAGACATAACCACAGGGCCCTCAGCTAAAACAGTCCAGAAATCACAAGAAACACCTACAACCTTCCTGAGCATTGATTCTGTAAAGGATAAGGAGTGGTGGGAAGCCTTTATTTGATGAGGACTCTTTGATCTCACGAGAGTTTTCATATTGCCTGCAGGAAGGGAGAAAAAGAAAATATTCCTTAGGTGCTTGCTATAGAAAATCACTCTTCACCTGAAGAAATCATCTCCCAGGTTCACTTCAAACTTTTTACCTGCTGGTATGAGCTTGGCAGACAGGAATTAATTATGAGTCTAAGGCCTATAGATAGGAATTTCTACAGGTCATGTTAATGCCCTGTGTTAAAAACTTTTGCATGAAGACAAACCCCAACATTTCCATATGACTTTCCTGCTTTCAGCATTGCCCACCACTGGGCTTTATGCCCACCACTGGGCTTTTTCCCCACCTTGTCTCTTGTCTCAGAGACAAAACAAAACACAAAACATTGAGACCTAAAGTCTTGAGTTTCACTTGTGTGATGGTATTCAAAATCCCACTATAAAGATGTAGAAAAAACATAATAAGAAATCCACGCTGGATCAACCCAAAATCTAGCTCATAGCATAGCTGGCACAATCAGATGCAAATCCACTAATTTATGAAGTGGGATATTGAATATTTCTGGTCAGTATTACAGTGATATGTTGCCAGCAAGAAATAAAATAATCTGGCCTGTCTTCATTCACGGAAAAGAGGAATTTGGTCAAGCCATTACCTAGACTGTGATAAGTGGTTATCTAGATCATGATATAGGTGATAACAAATAGAAAAATAGAATATAAATGATTAATCATTAGAAGAACCTATTCTCTCTTAATATCACCACTGACTATGAAACGACCATTCAAAACTATCTTAGAAATCTAGTTCAGACCTAATTTAAAGACAGATGATCTATGACTTACAGACAACATTTTTGCATGAAGTAGGAGGATCTGAGTGCTCAGCTTCAGACCCTGTAGCCATTATGGTTCATAACCTTCCTCAAATCTGGTGGGAAGTGATGTCCTGTCCTGAGACCCATCCTGTGCAATGCCTTCCTCTGTTATGTGGAGGAAGAGATGCAGTGCACCCTGATCAGGCTGGCGGATGATTCCAGCCTGGAGGTGCAGCTGATGGGTTGGAGGGTAAGGCTGCCATACGGAACCTGGAGGAAGAGCTGAACAGGAGCCAGCTGTAATTTCACAAGAACAAATGTAAAGTCCCGCACCTGGGACGGACAGATTTGTGAGACCACATCTACAATATTGTGTCCATCTTTGGGGTCCTTAGTATAGGAAAGATCAGTAAACCAGTGCAGGTTCAGCAGAGGGTGACCAGGACAGCTAGAGCACTTCTGTGGGGACTGGACTTTTTGTCCAGGGAAGAAGTGAGTTTGTGAGTACCTAGATGCAACCTGCCAATATTCTTGAGGAGGCTGTTGGGAAGATGGAGCTTTATTGCTCTGCATAGAGGAAGAATAAGGTCATTGGTCGTAAATTGAAATATTGATTACTGATTGAATATAAGGAAAAAAAAGACTGTGAAGTTAACTCCATACTGAAGCAGAATGCCCAGAAAGTTTGTGAAGTTTCTATCCTGAGACTACACTGGAGACAGCCCCGAGCAACATTATTCAATCTCTTGGCTGGACCAGAGACCTTCTTAAGGTCCTTCCAAATGTGAATTGTTGTGAATTCTACAAACCTACAACTCATCTGACTTCCAGAGGGCTCAGCTGAAGCTCACCCCCTTGTAAACATTTCAAGTTTGATGTGGGAAACCCTAATGCATACAAACCCTCTAGTGACTACAGACAGGTCTGGCATGTGCAAAACACTCTCCTCCACAACCCTGAATGCAGGGAAAGTGGTCAGCTTCCAGGCTTCCTACTCACATGGTCAAGATAAAACCAGTTTTGTTCCCTGTGTACTGTAATTATGGCATTTATTAGAAAGAAAGAGGCTGGGGGATGGCAAAGAAAGGCAATCTGTGTACAAAATAAATTCTCTTGAAAGTATTAGAGCTGTTCATTAAGGCTACACATGGGGAACAGAAAAGTGTGGTAATTTATACCAAAGGCTAAGATGAGCCTATTGCTACTATAGGCTTAGGACACCTGGAGCTGTGCAGGCAGCTGCTCTGTGAGCCCAGGCCCAGAGGGCTCCATCCCCTCATGGGCTGGCTGTGGCTCACGGGCTGGCACCCTGGGTCACTGGGCTGGCACCCCAAGCTGCTGGGTGCAATGGGGAGCAGGGCGAGGGCTTCTCCTGTGCTACCAGCTCTTTCCAACAGGAGGGAGACTCTGGCTCTCAGCCCCTGCTTCTGGTTATTTCTGGAACAGAGTAATGAGATTGTGCAGTTAATCAAATTTCATCTGGCAGAAAAAGCAAAATGGAGATGCAGCACAAAAGCCACGTGGCTGGATGACAAGTCTTCTTTGTTTTGGAGAGCTGTGTTACCACCTCCATCACTCAGCCACCTCGGGACCACCACTGTAGAGCCCTCCAGCTCAGGGGCTATTGCATGTAGCTGCAGCATCAGCCCAATACTTGCAATTGCTGCAGCAATTCACCTTATTTCAATTCTTATTTAATTCAACTTATTTCAATCCTGAATTAAGAAATAATTATCAGAAAAGAAATGGCTCCTTCAGAACATGAGTCAGCTCTCAGATGGGAGGATCAGCTGCCAGCGATTCTTGCCCCCAGTGTGCATCCTACCCCTGTTCTTACCAGGGATATTCCTGGTGATCCAGGGAAAAAATTGCTTCCTCTCAAGGCAGCCTAACAACTGTCCCTGTCTCAGGGGAGCATATAATGGGTTTGCCCAGAGTCGTCCTTTGAGTCCAGAGGTTGCGAGGGGCCAAAGGACCTCAACACTGAAGCTGTGCCCACAAAGCTGCAGACTTTCAAAAAAACACTGAGTGCCTTCAATAACTAAAATGAACTGCAGAATCATATGGGAAATTTTTGAAATATAAATATTACCACAGAAGTAATTTTTGACAGTGCCATCTATATTTATGGAGCCATGTAATAATATTTAAATAATAACCCAGACATTTGATTCACTAAAATACGATGGCACTGACCCCAGTATAAGAACATGAAGAGACAGATTTCCATTTGAGCTGACAGTGTTTACGCCAAGTTTCTGTCCCACATGTTTTAAGAGAGCCAAGCAATGAATAACCTGAAAACCAATGAGATAATGGAAATGTCAAGAGGTGCTAAGCTGCAACTGAGCAGCTATTTTCTTTTAAAAATACTTGCTAGTCTGAGTCAAGAGGAAGAATGAAAATAAGTTAAACTGCAAAAGTATTTAGTGATAGACATTTATACTCATTTTTAACCCAATCTACAGTATATCATGTTTTCAGAGGATCTTTCCTCACTCTTGCAAGCATTTACTCACAGGACCTCTGGCACACAAGAGGTACATTAACTCTAAGTCCAATAGACTATCCACAAGAAAAAAGCATTGCCGTTCTTTCAAACCAAATGGATAATTTAGACATTCAAGCATGAAGGAGCCTTGAGACAAACATGGTGTCAATAGCATGATTATAATTCAGCCTAAAATTGCAGCATAATCCATGAGGTTTTGCATCCCCCAATAAATCTACTAAGCTTATAAAATACATAGCAAGAGACACTTGCTTCAACAGTAGATTGGTTCAATCCATCACAGACACAGACACATCAGACTGCTGTCTAGTAAATGCTTCAAATATCTAATAAGAAAGTTTGGGAAGGAAAAAATTGAACAAAACATTTTGCAAGTAGTAAAATGTATGCACGGTGAAACTCTTCAGACTCAACTCCTGCAGCCAGTTGGCAGATTGGTGATCTCACATTGCTCTGACACAGAAATGGCAGTGAAGGAAACAAAGAGTTGTGTTACCTGTCTAAGGCCAAGGAGTACTTCTTGGTGTCCCTCTTGCTCACAAGACAAGCTCTTTCAAGACCGTGTTTAGTAGTCATGAAGAAAGTCGATGGGGTTTTGCTTGTTTTTTCCCTTTAAACTCTCTTTTCTCTGAAGCAATATGGGCAGAAATGTCCTCTTCACTTACACAGAAGTCTCTGCCAAATATTTTTAAATGAAAATGTTTTAAAAATCTTCCCGATAAACCTGAGAGAAACTTTGAGAGAAAGCTGCTTTCCTAGTGGCATCACTCCATGCCAACCAGTAACTTTCTGAGCATGTCAGATTGGAAGTTTCAGGCCTGCCTCCCTGTTTTTCTTTCCCCCCTCCCCATGTTTGGTGCTGGATCTGCTCTTTGGTCACGCGGGGAGTGCGTGCTGTCCCAGTCACGGGCCAGGGTCCAGCACAGGAGAGCACACACTGATGTGTGCAAAGGAGCTCGCGTGGGTGCACTGACAAAGAGAAGGAGGGTGATTAAAACTGGCTGATTTGCCTGGAAACAGTCAAACCCTTGTTTGCCTTTCTGCTTGTTTGGCTTGGGAGGAAAGTAGACCTCCCTCACTCCAGCTTTGCGCAAGCCTTTTAATCTAAGCAGTCGCTTTAAGGATTTCTACTCCTGGCATGTTCTATCCTAATGGTTCAAAACAGAAGAGGCTGCTTATTATTGCCACTTGCAGCACAGGTTATTGAAATCTTCATTTCAGCAGGAAAGACTGCAGGTTGTTATTGCTGCTTTATTCAGTTTGTTAGTTCTATTGACAGTCGCAGTCCCTGGAGGGGAGGAGAAGTCCTCCAGCCTCACTTCTCTCACAGCCTGACCTCAGACATTTGCTTCAGCACTAACGGGAAACCTTGCATCGGTGCTGTCTGTGTTTTACCATATTACTGGCAGAAACAGACGGACTGAGAACCCTACCTGTGCACTGCTTTCGTGGGAGAGATCAGAACAAGGCAGTGAGCAAATGTTGGGGGCTGCACTTCAGTTCTGCAGTCTTTTTTACCATGGGTGCTCTAATATGTATATGATGAACTTGGATCACCCCTTCCTTCCCTCAGCTCGCACAACACACACTCTGTCTGAAATTCATGGGGACAGGTGGCACATTTGTACATATAAATACAAACAATTGGGCTTATGCCATCAGAGATCCACATGTTGCCTCCCACATGTCAGCTGTGCAAACATTTCCCTGGAACCTGTGAGCCAAGGAGCTGACTGTATCTCGGGCACTTTTCTGAACACCACAGCAGAAATGCATGTTTTTCCCACAATGTGCTGTCACATTTGCCTCTCTAATGCTCTTTTCTTGAGAGCCTTTTCCCAGGTTGTTATACCCACCTATGCACCCCTATTAGGTGGAAGTGATAGACTTTATGACTCATTCCTGGAACATCCTGTCTTCTTCTGAACTGTTAAAGGTTGCTCTTAAATGTTTTTTAAAGTTGATGCCACTTACTGGACCTGACAATGTGGTTGTCTGGCAAGGCTTGTTTGAGAATAGAATCAGGTCCAAGAATTCATAGTATGGACCCAGGACATTTACAGAAATCTTACAAAACAGAAGAACCACATTTCTTGTCACTCCAGAAATGCCATTGAGAAGCAGGTTTATTCTGCTGCCAAGAGGGAGTAAGGAAGGAAAATGAAGGCGGCATTTCCAGCTGTGCGCCCTGGAACCTGACACAGGCTTATAAATTCATGCCCAGAGAGAGATTCTGCAGGCTCCTCATCCCATAAATGTCACCATTATTGCAGTGTCTCTGAGCATCTCGACGAATCTTTCCTTTAGAAATTACCAAATAGCAACATCCTGTTGCAGATTTGCAATGTCAGAAAAATAAACCTGACCTGGAACCTGATTTACAGTGGATCTCAGCTTTTCTAGGGTGCTAAGCCAAAGTATCAGGTCTAAGCACCTTCAATTTAAGGAAAGTTTAAAATCCACCTCAGAAATTACAGATAAAGCCAGTTTCTGTTTCAAATCACTGTAGGCATGTAACTTTTGTTAGTGAGATAAATGAGTTTCCGTCGTTTTGCAAAAGGGTCTGGAGCCTCAGGTGCCTACCAGCAAAACGAAGCCATAGATCATTCACAGCATTTAATCTAGACTTCTGTTTCGTGTTTATTATTGTCATTGCTGATGGTTGTGCTTCTCAGGAGATGGGCTGTGAGGCAGGATAGAAAGAAACGTGTTCTGAGCTTTCCACAAAGATTTGGGTTTCCTCTTTATACAGACTCTGAAACTCATTAGGAGAGAGACAGCAGCTGTCTGTGGAATTTCTTTTTCAGAAAAATTATTCAGACCATCTCTATAAATTCATCTCAGGCTTTCAATAATAATGCAGTTTGCTTCTGAGCCTACATTAAAAATGCCGCAAATACAATCATACCAGTTTTAATGACCCTAGTCAAGGACATTTCTCAAGATTTGCATCCAATACAGACATGTGAGGCATCACACTGGCTTTTGCAATTGAAAGCTCCTTGTCATTATTATCCAAAATCTCTATTAGTAAAAAAGCATATCCTTGATCCCATTTCAACTTTAATCAGCTACACTTTAAATATGAAAAAAATTCCAATCCCTCTCATCCTGTCATTATGGGAATAGATACTGACAGCTTAAATGTACAGAGGAAAAATCAGTGCATCTGTTAATTGAAAATGCCACTGAAGTCGATCATTTTTATGAGCCATAAGACATCTTAAAGATCATCTGCAAAGTTCTTCTCTACCTTTCTCTGGCATCAGCTTTAGTGGCTCTGCACTGCATCACCTGCAACCTAGGGATCCAGGCATTTGTGATTTCTGGGGCTTGGTTATTACAGTTTTTACATTTGTAGTGAGAATATGCTTTTTCACCCAGTGAAGCTCCAGGGCCTTCCAGACATTTGCCATTTTGGGATCCAAGGCTGGAGGCAAGACAAATTGAAAGAAAATTCACTTGCCTCTTCTTGTGAACCTATCAATGCAGTAACTCTTTATAAGTGAGTGTCAAAAGGAAAATATCTACCCTGATTTAGATCCAATTTAAAAATCATTAAAAGGATGTTAATGTTCAATATTTTAAAATACTAAATTTTTAAACATCAATATTTTTATCTTGGGTTTGCTGCCAATTTTTCAAAAGAATGGAGACTTTTGATAATAACTGACTGAGGGGTAGAAGTCATCTGCAATGTTTTAGATGGGTATTTTAAATTGCACAAAGTCATTGGAGAGAAAAAGACTTTTGAGGCCCTTGTCAAACAAATTCAAGCTTGCATTGGGAGTGGGGATCTAGAAGGAACATGGTACTATTCTGGGGTGTACACCTTTACTTCCAACAGTAAAAGTATATGCTGCTACCAAATCGAGTAGAAATCCTTCTACAGAGCCTGGAGCCTCAGGTCAGGACATCTACTCCTCACGTGAGCAGACTCTCCAGAGTGTCCAGAGTTTCACCTGGTGAAGCCAAGGGTATGAGACAGCCCCTCCCAAGACAGGTATCTCTGGAGGAGCTCAAGGCCTTGCTATGGATGGAGAGAGAGCCCAGGGTGCCCAGGCTGGGCAGGGAGCACACTGGTAAATCCATGAGGAGACAGGGATGACTCTAGACCCCAGCATAGGAATCCTTAAGGACGCCACAAACATGAGCCTTGCACAGCTACAAACTTCCTATGGCCCACGCAAGGCCTCCTGAAGGTTTTCTNATTTAAATTTTCATCTTGATCTCATTTTCTTAGGGCCAACATTTCAGAGGCGCTCTCAATTAGCTTCCCAGTGTCTCAGGTCTCATGGTTGAACCCACAATGTACAAATAACCCAGCTGTCATTAAGTTCCTTGGAGGGACCAGACCTTCAGAAGTAAGTAGTGCCAAGAAATGGTTTTTTGATACAAAGCTACTTTGCTTTTCTGAGAGTCTGGCAAGCTACTTTGGTGTCTGAGTGTCCCAGAAGTCCTGTCCAGGAGTAGCACAGCCTAACTTTAGAAGAAGTTTTTCATTCTAGGCTGTAGCTTAAAAGAAAAAGACAATGCAGTTGAAAAACTAATGCTAATGTTATCTCAAATGTTATTGTCAAAGATTGTGTCAGCTTTTTTTATAAAAATATATTATCTTTCTCTGAGCACTTAGTGGTTTTCTGTCTCTTTTCCACTGCAATTGCAAAGGGCTTCTGCTTGGTTTTGTTTTTATGATGTCTGAAGTTGTTTGGGGAATTAAGCCTGTAATTGCATTGCTAACAAGTATTTCTTAGATACATTTATTTTTCCTTGGGGAAAGAGACTGTTAGGAAGAGAGTACACATATTTTGGCAGCAAAAAAGACAGCTATGACATTTGGCTCCTAAGTTACTACCTGGATATCATTTTAATTGTTTTCTTCTACTAATAAAATATAGTAACTTTACTGCATTAGTCCCTTTATTACACTTCCAACATACATTTTGTTGTCATGCTCTTCCTAAGTATATTTGGGTCATGAAGATACATTACAATATATACTGAGAGCCAGTTTGTTAAAAACTCAAGGAGTTCTGCATTATTTCTCACCGGTGCAAAACTAATTGATTTTTCTCAGCTACTGCATATATATTTATTTTCCATTTTATCATCTCTATAATTGCAGTTTGAATTAGGAAAAGGACAGAGCGACCTGGTAAAAGCATTTGCAGGGACACAGGCTTATATGCTTCCCAGCAAAACACTTGAGAAACCAGGATTTCTCAAGCCTGTTGAATTGCAGTGGGTGTTGAAACAGTGCTCACATCCTTCCTGCCTGGGCCATACTGGCTATTGCTCAAGCACTTTTTCTTTCTTCCATGACTTCTAAAATTTTCTTTGCAGTAATGTGTATTACTGTGAGGGAGGAAACCAGGACTCACAATTCAAATGTTCAAGAACGCTGGAATTTTGAAGAAGTGAGATGGTTTTTTTGCTTACTCCCTTCCTAGTTTCTGAGTATGTACAATGCACTCGGGAACCAGGGCCAGGGCAGCCCAGCTGCAGTGAGGGCTCCCCAGCCACACCTCTGCCATGGCACAGGGATGGCATGCCTTGAAATTCCTGGTGGGAGGTAGCCCTCACCGCTCTGTCTCCTGGAAATTGCTGGCGGGTAAGATTTTCTTTGCAGCCACATATTTTCTCTCTCTTTTCTGCTGAAGAAAAACTGGAAAGTCCAGTATAGAAAAACTGAAAAGTCCAGGGCTGGGACTTCAAAGACTGCCACTCTTGCACTGCATTATGGCCTGCAGCAATGTACCATGATTTAAGGGATCCAAATGGGACACACTGGCTGTGTTCCAAGGCAGAAAACAGGTGGGGATTCTGGATGCAGCGTCTCAGAGGTGCAGCTCATATGTGATCCCCAGGTAGTGCCCACCTGGACTCCCAGGCAAGTTGAGGGGACATCAGCCTTGCAGCCTGAAGCTAAACCTGTGGAAATAGTTGAAACACTTCTAGTTTAGGGTAGCAAAGTGCACTAGATAAGCTATAATTTTAATGGCATTTTCCACACATGCATACCTTTGAGCTGCCTACCATAAGTCTGTTTCCTGCCTGGATTCTCTGGATACCTTTTATATGGTGCATATGAAGCATCTGGAAATTAAATGAAGAGTTAAATAATGGCTCTCTTGTGTATGGAGCACAGTAAAAATTACACAGAGAGTTTTTATAACTTTTTTTAATATAATAAAGTTAAAGAGATGGAATGCCAGTTTTATGATATGAGATTTCCAGATTGCTCCCAAGTCAGCAACAAGCTATTCATAATCTTTTATTATAGCATTGTCATGATGACTGTAATCAAGTCCCTGAGCTACCTGATGATACCAGGAGTAGCATCAAGCTGGTGAATACGGATAAGCTTGCGTTTAATATGACATTTAAAGATGCTGGCTCTTGCTTTTTTCTAATATTAAAACTCTGTGGATAAATTTGGATCTACTTTTCTCTTAAAAAGTATTTGGATTTTGCAGATATCTGTAGGATACCAACATATGAGCTGATTTGGTAAAATACAAGTTTGTGTTCCTACTAGAAACAAACTTTTTCACCAGCCTCTCTCCACCGTTCCCCACTGTCTGGGGTTTTCAAACACCAATAAAAATTTGATCTAAGCAAAATCTGTTAGGAAGGCATCTAAGTAAGAGCATGCTGATTATTACAAAGGTTGGTAGCACTCACCTGCTAGGCTTTGTCTGGCATATCAATACTAGAACATTGCAGCATCAGCTGGACCCCAGTTCCTGCAGAGTATCTGGGCTGACCTCATACCAAGGGCTGAATCAGAGGATTTGCTTTGATGCCCTGTTCCATGTGTTTTAACATTTCAAGGTGCCATCTGTAAAACCAGGCCTTCTGTTGGGGTTTGCACACATCAATAAATGAAGCAATTGCTCCAGGTCATCTTGTGCTAGCGCGATACAGACAGCAGTGTGTTACAGCCATGAGATTTGCATTTGGAAAATGTAAATCTTCTCCTCTTGCTAGCACCCAAATTAGAACAGCTCTTCCCCTTTTTCAGCCCCATGGCTGGGCTGCCCATTCCTGTACAGCTTACACAGCGTCCTCTTTAAGCCTCCAATGATGGATATTCCTTATGCAGTCTATTTCTGTGCTTAATTACTTTTGCTATTAGAAAGCTTTTCCAAATGCCTAACTTAAACCTCACTGCAATTTAAGCCATTATTTCATAATGGAGAATTAATTCCTTCCCTCTCTACAGCCACCTTTTATGTGTTACGAGCCACAGTCATGCCTCTGTCTTCTTTTCCTTTAGCAAACAGCTCCAGCTCCTTCAGGCTGTTTTTTGGACCATTCTCCCCTGGACACTCACCAGAGGCTGCATTGCTTCTGAGCATCAACAGCTGGGCACATGTTCCAGCTGGGGCCATGCCAGTGCTGAAAAAAGAAACATTTCCACCACCTGTCACATAGACAAAATCCTACTTATATATCTCATGGCAGTGGATACTTCTCTGGAAACACTATAATGCTAGTTACCTTGTTTCATCTTGTCATTTAATAAGCGCCCTCTCCTCCCAGCCAGATCTTCTCCTGTTATACTGGTGCTTACCCCACTTTGGCTGTTGCGTATCTGAGTAGGTAATTGCCAGTACCTGTGTATAAATACTTTTCACTGGATCTATTTGCATCTTCTTTTTTTTTGTTTTGTTTTCATAATTTATTCAGTTTGTCAAAAGTATTCTGAATTCCAATCCTATTTTTCAGTCCTTCAGGTAACCGGTCATCTGAAAAATTAATAAACACATCCTCTATGCCTCTGTTCATAGCAATAATGAAAATACTGAATAATGCGGGTGAAGGATAGACCACAATGGAACCCTGGCTTAATGAATTGAAGTGCGTGTGTACACAATTTGCAATTGATTCCGCATGGAACTCACAGATGTGGATGCCTACCTGTGGTCGCTGTGGCAATGCTGTAATGTACGGCTGCAAGTCCAACAGAAGCAATGATAGCACAGTGAAAAACTGTGGACTTTATCCTTCTTTTCTAACAGGAGTATAAATGCTTTTTTGGAACCATGTTTTTGCCAGGGTAATAGATGGAAAAAGGCCTCAGGACTTAATTTTTAACACCTGTGCCCAAGAACATGGGGTAATATTGGTCTGTATCTGTTATTTCTCTGAGACTTTGCCCTTCACACTTGCCACATGGAAAAACCCAGGTCAAGGCCTTGAGAGTGGATTAATTGTGGACATTTGGTGGCTGCAGTTCCACATTAGTAACCAGCTGGGTGGCAAGAACACGTTCCTGCTTGTGTGGCTCTGCAGGATCCCTCTTATATCAGGCTTCCTTCTGCCCTGAAACTCACAGGGCTCTTCACCTTATCTACAGGGTCTGCAAAGAAGTTGATTTGTTTCAAAATAATTATACTTTAAACTGAGATAAGGAATCCTTTATTTATTTTCATATATAATGAATTAGGCAAAATAAAGGAAAAAATATTTCCTATGCATTCAAGAACTTTTTCTGTCCAAAGAAGTAAAAGAAAACAAATGAAAAATTGCTATGAAAAGGGTTGTTTTGCTTTAGAAAAAAAAGTGTTTCAGAAAAAAGTTCAAGTGTTTCTATGCAATGTCATGTCATCTGCCTCTGAAATCCCTGTAATAACTTTTGCTGTGGCAGTTCTTGATCAGCAGACAACGTATAATGGCTTAATACATAAAGGGCAGCAGTATCAAAGTCAAAGAGCAATCATCTTTGGAAGGCAAAGTGTCACAAGGAAGGCATCACTGAACAGAAGGGAATTCAGCTGAGGGCCACCAAGATGCTCAGGGTGAGAGCGCTCGCCTTGTGAGGACGGGCTGAGGGAGCAGCACTGGTTCATCCTGGGGAAGAGACAACTTGGGGTGTTCCTAAAAGTAGTTCCCAGTGCCCACAAGTTGGTCATCAAGGAAATGGAGCCAGACTTTTTACAGCTGAGTGCCTGGTGGGAGGATGAGAGATAATAAGCATAAAATGAGAAAAAGAGAAAGATAAATTCAGTCTGGATATGAGCAGGAGGATAGGTTAGGGAGCTCCTGAGGTCCCTTCCAGCACGAATTTTCCATGATCCTGTGGTTTGTACACTGCCCAGGACACAGCTGTGATTACAACTTCCACTTCGAATCTCCTCATTCTTTTAGGTTTGGATCACATGGAGTCAAATACATTACTTAGTGTTTTTCATGGTGTAAGTAATCTGAGCAGCACCCAGTAAGGAAACATTGGTTGTAATATAAAAGTAAACAGCCTGCTTTAAAAGAGAGAAATATATCATGCAGTTTGAGGAAACATATGCAATTAAAATAATCACTGTGCTGGAACATGGCACTTATTCAGGAAGAGCCATAGGTAGGGAGAAACAATTGTAATATATCATTTTCCTAGCACCCAATCTATGGCAGTTCTACACCACAGATCTGCAGTTTAAAACTTTCGAGTGCAGTGAAAGATGATTTATCTGATCTATATGGTACAGTTCAAATGTCCTGTGATAAAAATGAGTTATTGATCTGAAGAGATTCTAATTTAGATCCGCTCACTTAAAGAGAGTAATAAACTGAAACAGTCTGGAAAGCTTATGTTTCAAATGACTTATCAAGGAGTTAAAAAATTTAGTAACCTGAGCCAGCAATAACTTTAACAGTAGCCAGAGTCCCAGATTTTACTGAGCCAAATTTTCCTGAATTATTCACACAAGTATGTGGATAACAGTTCTTTCTGTTACACTGATGTCGAGAGAGATGCTCAGTTGTAGTAGATCTTACTAAAATAGATGAAAAGTAAAAAACATTCTGGAAAGTTCAAAATATAACTGTAGCAGTGATAGCAAGTAATAGCTTTTCAGGCATAAAGTGTTGTTATTAAAGTATGAAGAAGTCAGCCCTATTTTCCGATAGATTTTGCACTGCTGAAACTTGAGGTTTTGCCAAGGATTTGGTGAGATTTCAAGAAAAAGCTCAATTAATGTTTTAGTGCTGAAAATCTGACTAAATGGGTACTTTGGCCATCCGGTTCCTCACAATCACTTTGTTTTTTACTGTCTAGCCTGTATAGCTCTGGTTTTTTAATGAAGTTCATGAAATGAGTATGAATTTAGAGGAATCAAACATTATCAAGGTGAATGTAGTAATTGCTGTAAGACTGCACTCAATTTTCAATAACTCACACAGGCTGTTTCCTACACAGTTGGGTATACTGTGCCCTACCCCCATTAATGACCTGGATAACAGAAACGCATGGATGTCCTCAAATGTGAAAATAATGAACAAAGGGGAATTGAAAGCATTTGAGAGGGTTAGAATTTAAAACAATACATTGGAGAAGTGATCTGAAGTTGGGAAGATGGAACGTGGCATAGACGAGCAAAAAGTGCTACACTTGGAAAGAAGAAAAAAATGAAAAAGGAAAAATAACTGGGCAGCAACACAGCAGAAAAGATGGCTATAGGGAGTCGTAATAGAAACATAACTGATGTCATGCTGTTTACAGAAAGGCACCTTCAAACCTTGAAAATGGACAGCAGTTCTCTCACCAGCACTTCTGAAGCTTGACAAGGAGTGCCATGTCCTGGTTTAGATGTTACATATCTACAGAGATAAAGTTATGTAACATCTAAACCAGATACCTTCTGCTTCATGTTAAGAAAAGTGGCACTTTGAAAATATTTTCTGTAGAGCATGACTGAAATATAATAGGTTTGACTTAGCTTAGCAGACTGTCAGAAAGGCAGAAGAAAGGTAATATTGCAGAGGGTGTGCAGAGAACAAGGACAAGCAGCAGATCAGGAATATTTGCAGCAAAAGAGAAAGCTGAGCAAGAAACTCTCTAGTTACAGGAACAGTAAATCAGTGAAACAAGTAACCAAGAGCACAAACCTTCCATTACCAAAAGTTTTGAGAAACGTTTAAAATAGATACAAATTTCTCCTTTAAAATGCACCCTATAACAGGAGCCATGAGCTCCTACCTCTTAAGTAGACTCTCATTAGTAAGTAAGAGGAGTCCCATGCAAGATGGCAGAGGAGATTGCAAGACATCTTACTCAAAGTTACAAAGATAGACTCCTGAGATATATCCGTTTAATTATCCACGATAAGATTTGATTCAATTCTCTTTAATCACTGCATGATACCCGTAAGACGGCAGAAAATATTTGTTACAGATCCCACTTCCAGTAAAATAATTAAATATGCACTAGCACAAGAGCTGAAGTCTAAAACAGGAGTATCAGGAGTAATATGGAGGCTATCTTTGCTTTCTATGGTAAAGGACAGATGTTCAAATAGAAGTGGAATCACGTTTCTCTTTCTTCGTGTTGAGTGTGTCGGGGTCTGCTCTATGCAAGTTCTCTCAGTGCCCCAGGAGCATCGTGCCACTGTTGCATGGACACTCACAGACCATTTTTTGAAACGAAATAGATTTGAGGGGTTGTTTCCACGGGGTAATGCTCCAGTCCCTCAAACACCATGGTTGGTTACTGTCCAGATGGTGATGGGAGCCTCTGTTGCGAGGGTCCTTTCAGCAGCATCTTCAGCTGGACGTGGTGAGGCTCCCCAAACTTCTGTTCATGTTTTATGATCCATTTGGGCAGTGGTCCTGCATGACCACTCCAACACGTGCATGGTCTGTTTCTACTGAGAGTACTAAATTATGCGCAAAATACGTATCTTGACTGTGTACCAAATGCTGAGCTATGTGCCCATTTCTGCATCTGCACAACTTCCACTATTTACACGTATCTTCCCTGTGCACAGTCAGGTCAGTTCTGTAGCAGAAACTGCCCGGGTGAGTCATTTGGATGGCCAGGTTCCCGACCACGTTAATCAACGCATCTAGCACATAAATATTGCCTGTCAGTCCATCCAGGCACAGCAGAAGCTGCCCAGGGAATCTCCAGGCCAGTCTGACACTTCTGGATGGCTCCTGCAGCACTTGCCCAACAGCTCTGCTGCGTAGGGGCTGGGAGTTCAGGCAATCCCTTCCTCACAAGGCAGGGTCTTCTCTCGGAACAATCCCTTGTTTCATGCATGCAGCAGCTGGCTGAGAGAGCTCTGGGACCAGGAATTAAGGGTGGAGTGTTGCACACCCAGTCCAGTCCCTGATCCCCTGCTACACCACACTTACAGCTGTAGGACAACTTGAATTTCAAACTTAGGTCTCACGTTTGACTGAAGTTCCATGACTTTTGCCCCACCCATACCATGCTAAGTTCGAGTGGAGCCCTGTGTCTGCTGAGTGTCCCTTGCACCAATTATCACCTCATTAATTCCTATGGCAGTGCTTTTACTCTTTCCCAAAAGAACACATTCTCTATGCTTTCACTACTTGTCATTGTAAAACTGAAGCTCTTTGTTAAAATCTTCACTTGATGGACAAATTTAGAAGCACATAAGCCTGATGAGATATCAAATTAATAATGGGTTGCCTGCATCAGGAACTAATATAAGATGTTTAGTTTAAATTAGTGTTTCGGTGTTGGTAGGTAGGACCTTTCATCTGTATGCAAACCAAACTTCATGGCCCAACAATGATGTCTGTCAGCAACAAGCATAAAGCCCTACTTGTATTTAATGCTTGTACACATTTCTCAGACTGGGGAACTGTACACTTTACTATACCCTTGAAGGTTCTTTCCCCATGACTTTTCCTACATATGTAGTGTAGGTAGGACAGTGACGGTACAAAATTCAGTTCACAACATTGCAACTCCTGCTCTGCAACTCCACCAGCCTTGTGAGAGGTTTGATACTTCTCCTAGCATTATCTGTGCAATTAAGTTAAATGAATTTAATTACCTGCACATGGAATGATTTCAGATCATGACTGGTAGTTTCAAAATAAAAGGCCACACTCTAGTGTGGAGATCTGGATGGTGAAAAAATAAGAGGAAAGATATTTCAAGGTGAGGGAGAGAAGAAATTTTCTATTATGTAAGAAAACAAAGAAATGTCTACTCCAAGGAGGTAATTATAGGTTTTTGGGTCTGTAATCAGTGTATTCTCCAGTTCTTGGTTAGACACAGAGTGGAAGCTTTGAAAATGGAAAGAGATCCACACTGAGAAAAATTCAGAGAATCAAAGGTCAAGTGCTCTGCTTTGTACATAAAGTAAGACAGCTAATTTCTTCATTCTTTTTTTCCTAGTTAGACAGCAAGCTAAACAGTGGGTATAATTTTCCTGGAATCAAGTTTTCATTTACAAACCAGAATACAAATCCTCTCTGCTACAGTGTGAAAATATTAATAGTTTGAGGCCAGATATCTAATCATAAATCACAGAATCATTGGGGTTGGATGGAGACTTGAAGATCATTTAGTTCCAACCGCCCTTCCACTAGACCAGGATGCTCAGAGCCACATCCAACCCGGCCTTGAACACTGCTAGGGATGGAGCATCCACAACATCTCTGGACAACCTGTGCCAGTGCCTCACCACCCTCACAGTACAGAATTTCTTCCTGATACCTAATCTAAACCTTCCTCTTTCTGTTTGAAGCCATTTCCCCTTGTCCTGTCACTACACGTCTCCTGTTGACACCCTTTAGGTACTGGGAGATGCTATAAGGCCTTCCCTTCAGCCTTCTCTTCTCCAGGCTGAACAACCCCAATTCTCTCAGCCTGTCCTCATAGCAGAGATGCTCCATTCCCCTGATCATCTTCATGGCCCTCACCTGTACTCACTCCAACAGGTCAATGTCCTTCCTATGCTGGGGACCACAGAGCTGGATGCAGCACTCCAGGTCGGGTCTCATGAGAGCAGAGTAGAGAGAATCCCCTCCATTGACCTGCTGGTCACATCACATCTCCAGAAACACCAGTGACAGCTCTTCAGAAGAGCTAATTCCTAAAGTTCATTTCATGTTCATCCACTGGGAAGTGCAGTGACACAAGGGTACACGGCTAAGAATTTTTGAATTGAAATATGGTAGGGCCAGGGATAGCTCATGGGGAGGAAATTCTGAGGATTTGAGTTTCTTTAGCTGTAAAAGCCAAAAAATGTCACTGGTCTTCTCAGGAAAACATTTTGAGATAAAAGCAACCTGATAGCATTGTATGAGAAAAACCAATTTGGAATCAGGAAATTGCCATACTTCAGTGGATACTCCATCAGTATAAATATCCATTGGCTGCTGGAAAGCCGCCTTTAAATAAATGGAAATAATGTATTTTTGCAGTATTTTAAGGGAAAAAGAATCTCCTTTTTACCAAACGGCATTACTCTTTATATGAGCCTAGGGGATTTCTACCACTTTCAGCATCACAGCATCTGAATGAAGGATTGCATTTATAGTCATAAACACAAAGAACCCCACAAATGCAACTCTGCTTCACACTCAGGACTTCACAGACATAACAAGAAGAGAGCTCCAAAGCCTGCTGGAAATGACTATACTCATTCCAGCTATTTCAGTGGCCTTCAGATCAGACCATAGAGGCACAGGCTGCTTAAGCTGAAGCACATTCTTCTTTTGTTACACCATTGATTGATCCTCACATTGAACTGACAGTGCTTTATGCCTCACATGATGCTGTAAATAAAAAAATCTGTGTGTAGCACTATCGTTGCCATATGTGACTTACAGATGCTGGTAGTTCCAATAAGGGAGGGCAAAAAAAAGGGTTAATAACCTCCAGGAAAGCACCTGAAGGTGCCTCCAGCCACACAGGCATCTGCCTTTCAACCCATCAGGGGTAGTCACAGCAGAAGGACTGGGTACTAAACAGACACAGAGACTGAAACGTTAGACTTCTTAAAGCCATATTCATTAGCAGTCACTTCTGTGGATTTTCAGAGTATTTTGGATAACAAATATGAAAAAACAGCAAATTTTCTGCACATGTAAAGCCGCTAGATTTTTTTAAGTGCAAAAATAGTAGCATTGATATTTACATAGCAGGAAAAAGCCATGTTGTTTTCCACAGCTAACAAAGGGGAAATAAATACTCCATGAATAGCAACCAAATTTCCAGATTTAAAGAGGATTTTGGCCACTTCATGCCATGATTTTGGCCACTTCTATCCATGAAGGATACATGCAGGACATCCACTCACTCGTGGCTGGGTGTCTAAATCAGCCTGAATTATTGAAAATGATTCCTAGTAGGAGGGTACCCAAATGCAGTGTAGTGAACAGCATTATTTATTTGAACTGAAGTATGCTGGATACCTGTCCCATGTCCTCGAGTTCCCACCTGCTTGCACTTGTGAGCTGTATCAACACCACTCTGTCACTTGCTTTGCTGTACTTAGTCAAGTGGAGTTTCATCTGTGCCTTTTTTTCCTCATTGTACACCAAATTTTACCCTTAATAACAAAATGCTACTCACTTGACATCAGTGCAGTAACTCCAGTTCAAGAGGAAACAGGCTGTGTTTGCACTCACCTTGCTGCTGATTATTTAGACCTCACAAGGGAACTTGGGAAAAGACCAGGCAGTCTATGAGCTCTTAACTTACAGACTATTTCACACTTCATATACCTTTTCTCTGCTTTCAGAACTGTGTTGCTCAAAAAGGCTTGTCAAATTCTGGTGACTTTTGCAGCTTGTGCTCAGGCTGCCTGCGTTAGTTCACTGAGTATGGATTTCCAATACCTCTTTTACATTTTCATGGTTTTTACAATTATACATCTCTTCTATCATCATCTGGAATAGCCAGATGCCAATTTTGTTCTGTCCTAATTGCTGCTAATGACTTATTGATGTAAGCAATATTGATGATGCTTTCCATCTCTTACTGCCCTAGAGGTATTTATATATGGCTCTTTAATGCAGTATCAGGAGAAATATTTCTTGGTGAGAGCTAAGGTCTGGCATAGTTTTCTTGATTCTACTTCAGTACAGATTTACTGAATACCGATCAAGATGGTGGAGGTCAAAACACTTAGAATTACAGGTCCATTCCCTAAGTGCGTTTTTGTTCATAAGGAGTAAGCATGTCACTGCTGAATGTGCTACAAAAATGCTACACAAACAATATACCCTACTCTATGCCTACGGTGGTCAGTGCTGGGATTCAATATTACTGGCAGCATTATAAATGGGACAAGCACTTTCATGGCCACACGCGACTCCTGGTACTGCAAAACTCCACCAACAAACATTACAGAATTTTCCATCAGATCAGGTAAGAACTGGGTCTGTGATACCTAAAGCCATTCCTATTCAGGTCCCTGACTTGGGATTTCTAGAAGGCTGCTATCTCTCACAAAAGCGAGTTCCTCAATAGCAGCTCTACAGAAATTTCCAGACCTTCTCCCTACTTGCTCACAGTCTTGCTCCTGGTGCAACAATCTGTGTGAGAGGTCCTGACTGCAGGCTGGTGCCTAGGAAAGCTACAATCAGACTTCTGGAGGATCCAGCACATCACCACAGAAAATCTAACTTAGGCTATCTTAGGAAGAGTGAATACAGAAAGTAAAGCAAGAATCTGAGGCACTCAGACTAATTAATGCTTGGATGGACACATGTACCAGGGAACTTCTGTATTTTTGTTCCAAAGCACAGAATAACCTCTGATGATTATCTCAGTAAATGCAAAGATGACAGATCAGATAGAACACAATCTTCTGCTCTTAAAAGGAAGAATATACTTTCTGTTTGCAGCATTTTAATATTTAGGAAGGAGCTATTAAGTGATATTTCATGTTATTGGTATGGCACTGTCTTGTAAAACTGTTTCTAAATAGTTATCTCTGCTTCTAAAGAACAGTGCTAAAAGTAGATACTAAAAAAGTTAAACTCACGGAGTAGTTAACACAGAAAGTGGGGTTTTGGCATGCACAATTAGCATTTTTGTCAATTTTGCAAACTATTCAATTTTATGTGTATTTGTATTAATTTCTGCAATTCAGCACCCCACACAACATACATTTAATGCAAAAATATTTTTTAGCAAATTCGAGTTTCATTTTTAATTGCTGGGTAATTTTTTTTCTTTTACTTTTGTATTTCATTAAATGCAAACTCTTATAACAGGTTTTTTCTTCAAGTTATATTTAATGTTTTAATGCTGGTTTAAACAAGGACAGTAGTGGCATCTGTCAGAGAGATGCTGCCAATAAAATTCAGTGCATTTTTTTCAGCAGAGACTATAAAGAACATCTCTGACTATAATGTCATTCAGAAACACGGTTGTAAAAGAGGCTTATATCTTCCTGTTTACTCTCACCTTGAGATTTATCATGATTGAAGCTAGTGTCGTAAGAAAATTCAAGGTTGTTTTCTTCCAAGCACCTCCTGTAAGTTGCACTGAGTAGCAGGAGAGAATTGTTTTTAATAGTGTAAGGAACTGGAAGGTTAATTTTGGAAGCATTTCAAATATTCTACCACTGAATACTGTCCCATTCTGTCAAACATATGGCAGATCCTCCTGACTGAAACAGAAGGGCACAATCAAGTTCAGATTATTTTTAATGCAGTGGTTGGTGCTTAAGCCAATTGTGTTAATAAAAGAACAGGGTAATTATAAAAAAACTGTCCTTGTGTTTGACCTACAGCTGCTCACTGATGTAAGTCTTCCATAGAAGGGGCACTGTTTAACCTCAAACAGTGGAAGGTAAAAAGAGAAAGTTGCCCCTTTGTAGTCCCCTTTGTTCTAGACATGGCATCCACCGAAACATTTGGAGGGGGACCGGTGCCAGCTGATATTTGTATCAGTTGCTGAGCCCTCACTGCTGGTTTCGGGGGGTCTTCTGGTGGGGTGCTATGACCTTCTGAAACAGACTCCAGCAGACAGTCGCTCGGCAGCCACTGCACACCCACACACCCACACCCACTCACACACACACACACACACTGGATAGCTTCTTCGACAGATCGACGGCAAAGAGGCAGGAAGGGTCCTTGTCTGGAATTTCCATGGCAGAGGTTTATTTGAGCCCCGCATCTGAAGGGAACCAGGCACAAAAGATGTAGAACAATGGTGGTTCCAAGGTTATATATGGGGGCGGGAAAACATCAGGGACCAATGGTCTGAGGGCACAGGGGCGGCACATAGGCGGGACTGGGGTACGGGACCCAATGGGGAAATCTGAGGGTGTGGCGAGGAACAAAGTCCAATGGCAGAGTGGGGAAGTGAGAATTTTCTAGGGAAAGAACAGATAAGGTATAAGGGGTGGGGAGGCCAACTGGCCAGCCGGGGAAGCAGAACAGGGATACATTTGCATAATAAAACAGAGCATCCTGGGAGAGGCCTTTTTAGTTCATCCTAACTTAGAGAGAATTTCTATCCCTAGGGATGGTCCCACCTATGGACTCCCTTTGTTCCTTGAGCTATGGGGTTAGTGTCTCCTACACTCACAAAGGCATACACACAGCAGTTTTCTCCTTTCAACATGTTCTGCTTTCCATTTCTAAATTCATGCTTTGTTATGACAGATGCATCATGAGTTGGTCTTGTTTGGGAGGAAGACACCTAAAACTAGGTGTTTGCAAGTAAATGTTTATATCTGAGCTTGGTGCCTAAAGCACTGCTGTAGTCAGCACCCTCGAGGGAGATTAGGCAGATCCAGCTGCCAGTGCGGTGAGAGCTGAATCTCTCTACTGACTCTCTCTATGTTCCTCAATCTAATAGTATTTATGGTTCTTTTCAATTAGTAAACACAGGTGCCCCATGCCATTTCAGATGACCTAGGACATCCACACAGCTGCCAGATACAGCCATGACCCGCAGGAGATCCAGCCACTTCCAGAATTGCAGCTTAAGGCCAAATGAGCATCTCAACAAATTCACAAGGGTATCTTGAAAAGCACTAGGCACCTATGTTTAGGCACCTGAATCAAGATCTTACATTTAGACATCTTAATTTAGATATCTCAGTCTTGAGCTAAATGCCTGCACTGCAAAGGATTTTTGAATCTGTGCTACCTTTAATCACTGAAGGAGTCTGTAAGAATCACATGTTCCTCAGAGAGAGATAGGGACTCCTCCTGTAGCACCACATTATGGGGAGGACCTTTATGGATACTAAATCTTTCCATGTGGAAAGCACTGCTGTTAAGGTTAAGAGGCTAAAAAAATCCAATCACAGAACTGGAGAATTAGAGTGGCAATATACAGTTTCATCTGCTCAGGCGAAGAGAGGATACTGACTGCTTCTGTTAAACTGGGGATTAGATAAAATATCAGTGTCACAGTTATCTTAAACAGTCTTAATACCTTTTTTTTTTCCAAATTAGATGAATCAGTAAGTGGGAAAACTGGTTTTCAGACCACCTTTAGCAGATACTGTTAGCATAATAATTAACAGCTAGCAACCCACATACTCTTAGTGAATAAAGGTTTACTGGAGCAAAATGAATAAAAATAGAAAATGTCTATTCAAATTCCAAACACCCATGGGCTTCTTTTTTTCCATAGGAACTGAGAGATAATTAGCATCTCTGAAAATTAGTTAATTGATTTTGATGGCTACATATGGTTGAGATACTTCAGCCTAAATTATCCTATCCTTACTGGTTTCCATAAAATACTACTATGGAAATAGAAGAACGACATGTCTTGGATTCCTAGAAGTGGCAAGGTAGACAATTATTCTGATTAATAAACATTTCGGCTGTACAATTCAGTACTTAACCTCTGCTGGGTCATGGCTCAGATAGACAAGGAAATGCACTGAATCTGTTGAAGTGTCAAACCATTCTTTTACTGCTTTAAGTATCTTCTCATCTTTACACTGAGTTCTTCTCCTGAGTTCTGTTTTAAATCTTGGTACATTCCCAAAGACAGCAGAACCCAAGTTTCAGCCTGGCTGTGGTTACAGACTACACCCAGAATCTTTTCTCTACCACAACTGCGAAGTTGCAGTCGACCAGCTCTCCACTGGCATGGGTTGTTGAGGTTGCCTTGCCTCAAGTCAGAAATCATACTGGTGGCTTCAGCTTTCTTCACCGGCAAAAGAAAAGAGAAAACAGCAACTATTTCCTTTACTTAACTCGCTGCTTCATTTGTTTCCCAAGAGTAACCACAGCCTGAACGAGGAGGTCAAAGTGACCAGTTGTCCCACACCAAAGGCACGAAGAACAGCAGAAGGAGAGGTACCTTTTCTGCACAGGACATTTTGTGGTAGGAGCATTGAAACCAGTATCTCAGCAGTCATCTGTCTCCATGTATGAACAAATTCCCAGAAGGAGTGACCTCTCTTCTGAGAGTCTCCCACACAAGCATGTTTCTCCTTAATGTATGGTGAGCCAATATGTGCATTTATGAGATGTATGCTGAAAGCACTCTGGGTTTGGTAAGCAGCAAATCTCCTGTAGGAGTCATAGCTGCTCCATGAAACAGGAAAAGCAAGGTCACACAAAGCCCACTGCCTTCTCTTCCATCTCAAGAAGATGGAAAGTAGCCAAAGAGATGAGAAACATGTTGTGTGGGAGCGTGCACCACATTTTCAGGCAATCTTCACAGGTCTCTTGGCCATGGCATGACTGATGTGATCTTCATGCACCCACACAGTGGAGCTCTTCTGTTGTCTGAGGAGCACTGTCCACCTTCCATTGTACCTATTGATGGGGACCTGGTGAACCTACTTCATGGTCCTGCTTAGATCTCATCCTTTCAATAGCAAGGATTTGAAACTTCAGATATTTTCAGAGGACCAAGGGACAGACAGGCTTGGTGCCGTTTTGATATCAGACCTTGGGAGAAGAGTTACTTCTGGTACATGAGGGGGTGGTGAGACATTTTAAGTAAGTAGTCAGATGTATTCCTGTCTTCTTGAACCTGCACAATGACATTAGAAGAAAGAGTGTTAGGAGTGTGCTTGAAAGGGAAAGACAAGTTTTTAAAAACTTCCATAGAAAACAGTCCATAAGGAATTCTGAAAGTTAAAAAGAATTCAGAGGGAAACTGTAGGAAGGATTTGTGACCTGAAGAGAGAAAACCAAAGGAGGTGAACTTACTTGGCTTTTGAAAGCCAAAGAATATTGCAGAGTGGTTAAAAGTGTCTGTAAGAGAAAGATAGCAGATAACAGCATGATTTTAACAGAAATAGCAGGTCATTCCTTAACAACAATATCGAATGGCTGGAGGCTGAAGTATGAAAATAAATTAAAGAATTAATTAAACTGCCAGCTAAAATAATTGAAAATAGAGCAATTCCATTTGTTTTCCAGATAAATGACTTTGCAAACAAAAAGTTTTCTGTCTGGAAATGTGGATGTTTTCTATCTCTTTTCAGTACAAATGTGCTGTTTGATGCCTTTGGGCTTCAGCTTTTACTAGGATGTTGCCCTGTTGGCATGAAGAGTACATTTCTCATGATGGTCTGTTACAAAAACGTCTCATGATGTATATGGCTTCTCAACAAAAAGGGAGAGACAAGTATAACGAAGTATGGAAATTAATCAGATTTGCTATGGTGAGTTTGAGCAAATCACACCTCCTGTGTTTGGAGTTGTTTTCAGAAGCATTCTGAGAATCAATTACACTGATTTCAGGATTCAAAATAATTAAAGGGGAGGGAAACATTTTCTAAACAGTTCTAGCTAGTACATGCTAGCTGATTAAGTACATGATTAAGTACTTGTTGCTCAGACCCCTCCTAATCAAGACTTGTTATCTCTTTAAAATATATATTCAATTAAGAAAAAAACCCTGTGTTTCTTTCATATACATGAAATTCTGGTTGAATATAAATCCATACTCTTGAAAACTAGGCAAGTAGTCCATCTGACTTTCTTCGAATTAAACTCTAAATAATGGAAAAATGTAGAGTCTAAGAAGTAGAAAACTAGTGCAAAACTTACTGGATTTTTTTTTGTATCTACTTATTGATGCCAACTTTTCTGTCAAATATGCTTCAGTGAGTATAATAAAAGAAGTCTGTATGTCTGGTGAAATTTCAAAACTTCACACAAAAAGAGCATGAGGACAGGTCAGTTGAACTTGATGGAGCATAGGTCAATTTGCAAAATGAAAAAAGAGAAAAAAAGACAAAAAAGGAAAGAAAACACAAAGTTCCACAGAGAGAACAGACCAGCAACAAGGGAGCTGATTAAGTCTTACTTTGCTGAAATTCCTTCCTTTGCACTATTTAGGTGCCTTCTTTGACTTGGTTCCTAGTAGTGCTCTAGGTAAAAGTTACACAGATGGCAGAAATATTCTAAAAGAAGAGTTTACTGTCATTCCTCCCATTAATAGATGGGAATGCAATATTCATTAAAAAGATTCCAGACTTCAGTCATCCCCTAATGATCATGCAAATTCCCTCATCAATGCATAATAGAACAAAAGAGATCTGTGCATCAGGAATTACTTCTACCACTTTCTATGGCTTTTCATTAAAATGTCATATTTCAAACAACATTTTGCAGAAGTTACTTATCAGATTTGCTTATGGGACACATCAGAAAAAGGAGGAAATGGCAGATGCTTCCCTGCAGTTCTGCTTTGTTTTTCTTGGCTTGGCTGGACTTCGATGTGCCACAGGTAAAATCTGGCATGAAATATTTATGCTTGGTGTTGAATTTTATTTCTGCAATACAAATGAAACATCAAGATTTCCTTTAGGATGTGGGATGATTTCATGAAAATCCTTGCAGCCCCATCAGCTAGAAACCAGCAATAAGATGTGTGCTACTTGTGCCCACACTCTCTCTTGAGCAATGACAGCAGGGTATCCTTAGCTGGAGTTCTGGTTTGTAGTGATTTATCTGTCTTAGGTTGCTTTTCATAATGTTTTCACTCAGAATAATACCTATCTCTCAAAAAAAATTTTTCTTTTACATCATATGCCTTGTCATCTGCCCACAGTTATGGACAGTGGTGAGAAAAAGCTGCAGTGAGTGACACTTAAAAAGTAAATGTTGACAGAAAGAATCTCAAGTCAAAGTTAGTCTGGGAAACTGGGCTGCCAGTAGGAGGGAAGGATAAGAAGGATGGACATCTGAAATTTAGTCCAATTTAGGCTTCTGCTCTGAATTGCTCTCAGGATGCACTTTCCCTTGATTACCTGAGGAGTCCACAGACTAACCCTGTAACTTAGGTAAGATATCTTGAAACTCCTTGCATTGATCAAGACCTCTTCTTTCAAGTGCATTTCAGCTATTACACACCTGGAAGAGCTGTGAGGAAATCATAGATGATTTCTGCTTTCCTTCTGCTGGAAAAACCTAAAATTTAATTCACCATGAAATAAGACCATGAGCTTAAATGATAGTTAAAATGGCTGTGAAGCTGCTCAAGCTTTGTGAGAACTGAAAAATCCATGAAACGCCTGAAGGAGGATAGTAAAACAGTAGTCCCCTGATGGTGTGTTCTTCTGGTCAGTGTACCATGTTCAGGGGTTAGGAGAGAATCACTCAGGTCACGTCACACTGGGAACAACCCCCCACTTAGGGCTGACCTGATTGCTGTAAGAAGGTGTCTAGAGAAGTTCAGTGAACAGCAATAATATTTTTAGGTGAGAAATGCAATGTAAACCCCTTGACCTTGCTGTGCTTATCCACCTCGGAGGATAAGAGTTTCATTTTCTCTTTGTTTGTAACAGCATGCTGGAAAATAACAAGGCAAGGCTCTGGATTCATCTCAGGCGAGGTTCATTTATCAGGTACCAAGTTTCTCTAAAAACAATTCAACTTCTACATAACAGAGAGTCAGTAAGCATTAGATTTTTTGCTAACTTTCTGTCAAAGTATGTGAGTGCAAGAACATTTCAATATCAGGGTTTTTCTTTATCTGATGATGACACTGTTTAAAAGGGAGCAGGGTTGAGGCGAGGCATACAAAGTCATGCTTGAGTAACTTTATTCATTAAGAACTTGGTCATTTATAATCAGCTAGAAATCCTCCCATGTTTCACTTGTTAGTTCAACGGATTAACGGCACAAGGACACTGACCTGCCGTGTCTTTTCAGGAGGAGCTTGCTGAGTGGAGATGCAGGAGCACTGAGCTCATTATGCATCCTGGGCTGGGGAGGATCAATCCATCTTCAGAGAGGGAAGAAGGAGAGCAGAAAATGTGGGAGCATTAATGGANTTTTTTTTTTTTTTTGCTATGCTTTCTCTAAAACAAGAAAAAAAAAAAGAGGAATCTGTGTTAGGTCTGACAGTCTGACTGTGTAAAACCAGCTTGTCCCATTTTAAGGGAAAAACATCACTCTAAGGATTACTTTGGCTTGTCAAAAATGTCAGGGAGAAAAGAGGACACAACCAAGCAAGCAATGGATTTAAACCATGTGGAAATTGGAATGAAAAGATCACTGCAAGAGTTCTTCAAGAAAGGAAATTCTTTGCTGAGTAAATTATTTACTTCCACTTCCGGTTTCCACAAGTAATAAAAGAAATCTGTTTCTCACCATCTTCTTGCTGCAGTTCAGAAAAGTGACAAATTATGACAAGGTTTGTGCTGTGGGACACCAACAAGGCTCTTGTGGATCAGCACACTCCTCTTCTCTGGATCAAGAGCTAAAGCTGAGGAAATAGGTGGCTCTAATCTGGTACTACCATTACAGGGCTCAAAGAAGTCAGGCTGGTTACTGGCTTCCATCAGCCAGGGCCCTGTACCAGAGATTAATGACCCTACAAGAATTTAACCCAGAGAAAGAGTTCAACCAAAGCTCTACCACTCTAACCCAGTTAGACTGCTGACAATTTTTAGTATATCCATTTGCAGGATCAGAACTCCTTAAGCTAGAGCCAGCTGACGGATCAGTTATTCAATTGGTAAATACAGTTGTATTAAATTTCTAGAGGACAATTTGACTGCATTTTTCAGAGGAAAAAAGTCAAGCTGGTTTGTTCTGACAGTGTCAAAATGTTTTTTGTATTTGTCAAAATGTTTCAATTTTATTCAATAAATTAGATATTGTGCATTGTAGGAAACATTTTTTCTAATACATGGCATTATCACAATGAAACATTTTTGTTGTTTTTTACTTAACTTATCTGAACTTCTACTGAATGGGAAGTTTCACCATGTTGGCTCTAAGTTTTCATTTAGAATTGAGAATAATGACAGAGAAGTCACTATTTCCTAGAGATCAACACTAAACCCATGGATTTTCATCCAGGCCTACCACTGACAATGACTGGAGAGAAACTGGGGACAAAATTGAAAGGGTTTGGAAAAAGTAGGCAACATTCTCAAAGCAATAATATTTATGACATGTTCTTATTAGTATGATAGCTCATTCTGCTCTGTCAGATGCTAGGTTGATAATCTGCTGGAAAGTTGCTGCCCACTAAAGAATAAATTTTTATCTAGTATATACAGATGTTTTTGTCCCTACTGCCTATTTTAGGGTTTATAGCTTGTCCTACTGTCTGAGTAATGCCTACATAAATCAAGCCTCAAAGCGAATTCCTTACTGGAATTCAATTTCAGTACTTTGCCCATCAGTGTTCCTGGTGTAGAGTGTGGTGGTGTTCTGCCCTGATGTTGGCATCCAAAAGTTACATGGTTGGGTGTAACTCAGACAAGGCATCATTGTCACAGGAGATAGATGGGCTCAAAGGATCTACAAAGGTAGACATTTACCACTGACTTCCATTTCATCAGGAAGATAAAGGTAAATAAATACCAGTCTGTGATAAAAACAACCTCAGAAATGAATTGTGGTTTTTGAGGAAAGTACAAACAGCTTTTAAGCAAATCCAGAACTGTTTTCAGGGTGATGTTTGGCTGAAGGCTCCTGAACAATGTCATTGGGTGTCACCCTGAAGATAGGTTTTACCTGGGTACACAGCAAAGTTCCTGCTCTAAGAAAGGAAACTATTTAGATTTACAAAAGACAGGCATTTTGTACAACAGAACCATGCCACCACTTAGATGCTATTACCATAAAGGACTGTGGATTTATTATTTGAGAGTTTGAGAGACAAAAAAGGTATCTACTGGACTTGGTTTCCTGAAGTCTATAAACTAGAATCACAGACTTCAAAGCTCTGGGTTCAGCACTTGTACATTTTTTACTAGATAAAACACAATGACAGAGCTCTGGCCTTCTACTGAGTCAGAGATTTTCCTGAGGAAAATTTACATGAGGACAGACTGCTTGCACACATCCACCACAGATGGATTTCTTCTGCTTTCTATATTGCTGTTACTCATAGTGTACTTTACACAACACTTGTTTTAGTTTTGATGCCAAGACAGTTTTGGATTTTTTCAGGTATAACCGACAGCTTAATCACAACTCACAATTTTCAATACTCAAAGGAGGCTTATAAGAAAGATGGGCACAAACTTTTTAGCAGGGCTTGTTATGCCAGGGCAAGAGATAATGGCTTTAACCTACAAGAGGGATGGTTCAGACTAGATATAAGGAAGACATTTTTTACAATAAGAATGGTAAAACATAGCACAGGTTACCCAGAGAGGCTGTAGAAGCCCCATCCCTGGAAACATTCTGCATCAGCCTGGACTGGGCTCTGAGTAACCTGATCTAGCTGAAGATGTCCCTGCTTATTGCAGGAGGGTTGGAGTTAGACAACCTCTGAAGGTCCCTTGAGTTCAAACCATTCTATGATTCTATGAATTTATCTGTATCTTGTTTTTTACCCATTTATATCATTGCACCTCAAAACACTTAGCTAAGAATATAATAGCTTTTGAAGCAACAGAAACATAAAAACCAGAGTGGCATGATCACCACCACCCAGCAGGAGGTGGCAGAGTCTGGGTGCAGACAGGCCTGTGTGCAGTCTTCCAAGCAATGTTGCATCCAGTATCTATCTGACCGCTATTTGGGGATTTTCATAAAAATCATGAAAATAAGAACAAATACCAGAGGGTGGAACATGAGATGAAGGCTGCCAGAGGTGGTCAGAATTGACCTGTATCGTTTCTGTGGGACAGCAGCTAAAAGGGGCTGAATGTCGGGTGATGAACTTTCTCTCAAATATATATGCCATGTGAGCATGTAACATGGCCTTGCCCTCAGTGCGTATCTTGCAGCTTTATTTCTAGCTATGATTTGCAGGCAATCCATTTTTCGCTCATGTAAGAACTGCAGAATGATTAACATTTCCAAGTGCTTGTCACATCAAGAAGAAACAAATGCACATTTTATTTGTCTTGCTTTGTATTAATGGATAAAATTCCTAGGGACCCTCCTCTCTAACATACAGCTGCAGGTATACACAGGAACCTGTCATGAAAAGGATTTCCTAAATAAGGTATACTGTAGCATGCTGTAGCAATGAGTGCCAACAAGCAATGAGTCCCAACAATATTCAGTGACAAAGATGCTTGGGAAAACGAGGGACAGCAACCAAACAGAATTTAGGGACTTTGAGAAATGTTTGCACTGAGCAGATACTGCCTATCAGGAGATACTCCCCAGGAATACAGGAGTCTATAGACAACAGGTCATATTTCACATAAGAAATGATTTTCAGCCTTCCCCAAACCTTGTCAAAGCAAGAAGGAATAGAGAGGATGGAATTACATGTGACCCCAATAATGTTTGATCTTGGCTGGGAAAACCATGGTGAGCAGTAATCAGGGCTGATGTCATAAGGCCCCCTGTGAGCTCCAGGGAAGGGATTTTCAGGGGGCAGAGCAGCAGCTCACCGCATTGCAGAGGCTCCAGGCAGTTCCCACCAGCCCATCCTGCTCCAAGTGCTCTCCAGCTCCGTTCAGATGATTTCCTTGTGCTATTTAATGACAAGATCTTTCTAGCTTCTTACACACTCCCACACTGTGGATTCATTATCTAAGCCCTTTCTTCACCCGAATTCTCTGCTCTGAGTGGTCCCATGCAAAACACACAGTAAACATTCACAATTGCACCAGAGCTCTTTTTATACTCAAGCCAATAAGCACCCTGTAAAAAAAGCAACACAAAATCTAACTATAACTGGGAAGTTGTGAAATAGGTGTAGCATGAAGAGAAAGGAAAGGAACTGATTTTATAAGTGTATTAAGCAGGGACAAACACCAAACAAGGAACCCTCCACAGCAGTGACATTTGGAGCCTAAATCAAGAACATCTCCACAAACAGCCAACAGAGACCTTGCTGTTCCTGTGATTGCTGAGGCTGCTATTAGGACTCTTGCCATTCAGCAAAGCAACTGCTGTTGTCTTTGGGAGCACCAATTCAGGATCTGCTTCAGTGGCTGTAATTTAATAGTAAAGGCATCAGAGGTTGAAAATGGGAACTTGGCAGGCATGCCTGGAAGAAGAGGACCTTTTGTGTGTGGATCACTAAAATGCCTTCAAATGCCTTCTGCAACTCTGCTTCCCTCAGTCATTTTTTTTCCAGGAAATGTACAGCCTCAGCACATCAAAAATGAGAAGCATGATAACCAGGCAGTGTTAAAATCAGAGAGGCTTATACTGAGGTGCAAAGTCAATTTGAGAAAAATTAGAGCGCCCAAGGAAGCAGAGCACTTCTTTCTGCCCTCTTCATGGATGCTCCTCTTGAACTGGGCTCTGGACCTCAGGCTGTGCACTCATATGCTTCATTACAGATTTAGGGGGCAAACTTCAGGCTCCGGGACAGTTTGGTGAAACTCATGGCCTCATACCCAGGGCACTCAGGTGACTCACAGCTTGTTTGCACTCCCTGAGCCCTCGGTGAGCGTGAGCCAGCACAGCTCAGCTCAGCTCCACCAGCAAAGCATTGGGCTGTGCAGAGCTGGAGCAAAGGCTGGAGCACCTGCATGTGACTTAACCAGACTGGAGCACCGGGCACTGTCCACACCAACAAGGGCCAAGACAGCCATGCTGCCTCCAAAGCAGCCAGCACTGCTCTGGATGCTTTATAAGTCACTAGTAAACATCACATGGGCAGCAGCATCAACCTCTTCTTCACCATCTCCTAATTCACATATGAAACTGGCATATTTTTTTATTGGGCATTTTTCCTTGGTCATCCACCTTTGGGTATAATTTTCATTTGCCTGTGCCTGACTCTTTGTATCACCCACAGATGTGTGGTAGCTTGGCTGGTCTCTAAGCCCACAGCAAAGGCCAGTGCAGTGAACTTTTCCTGGTTCCAGGGATTGTCACCCTCTTACCCTCTTCCAGTTCCCATTTAAATTAAAGTTCTGACAAGTCAAGAAAGCACTAGTGCTGCTGAGCCTTCCCAGGCCTCTCTAGTCAGGCTGACAGTTATGATGCAATTGATAAATTTTCAAAAAGACAGTGTATCCTGTTGGTGCTATCTGGTGTTTCACGTATTAGGATGACATATTTTGCTACACTGAGAACTAAGATGAAGCCTCAGCACTTAAGTCTGATGCCCATGGCAGTTTTAAGCACTGAGTTGAATCCAGGATGTGGCCGTAGCTCAGACAGGTCATGGTGATGAGTTTCCCCATGAACATGGAAGACAAAATTCTCCACTCCTGTGAACAACCACGTGAGTACATAAATAGAGTTGCTGCTGCTGAATTTTTCTGTGATAGAGTGAAATCCTTACGATAAAGATGGAAAAAGGGAGAGGCTTTAGTGCCCATGTCCATGTAAACCTCAAATCCACCCTAGAGCACCTGCCAGGTGGCAGGACTGGGGCCAGTCTCCAGCTGTGCTGGCCAGGGCCTTGATCAGAGACCCTAGCCGAAGGACAGGGATGATATCTCCTGCCAAAACTCTTTTATATCCCATAAACAACCTGCATAAAAAAATCTTTTTTAAAAACCTCACATTTTCCAAAGAACCTAGTTTTCACCAAAAAAAAATCCAAAATTGGGTCTGTGACTGATGCTACTATATATACATAAAATACAAATACATTCCCCCTTTCTCCTGGTTCTCTTCCTGTGCGACCCACAGAGATGAGGCAGGGTTCTGCAGATGGAACCTGCTGTTCAGTTTATAGAACCTCCAAAATAGAAAGAAAGTACATTCTGGAAGGGCTCTTCAGCACAAGGGCGCCTATGGCTGATCCTGAATCATACTCTGCTGAGCTTTTGGGAAAAGAAAAGAAAACACAAGTGACTTTGAGCACCACGGCAGCTGTAACTGATATTCTATTTGAATTAAACATTTCATTTACTCTGTCACAGTGACTGTGACCTTTTCAACTGCAGTTTGGCTCTAAACGACTGATGTTCTTCGCGTCACACACATGAGGCTCAGCAGACTTGTTCTGACAAAGAATGAAAATAGCTCTGTGGGTATTTTGTCTCCCTGTTTCACAGAGAGGTAACAGTGAATGCAATAAAAAGTGATGGTGTGGAAGAGATCATGCTGCTGCTTTCCAAGGGTCATGTATATATGGCTGATGAGGAGCCTTGGCACTTCTCCTGTCTACTGAATTAAAAACCAGTGATGGGCAGCAGCCACTGTGCAACCTGAAAACGTGAGGCACAGGTCCCGTGTCTTCCGAGCCAACGTGACCTCGGCAGAAAATTCAGGTTATACTCCTAGGGATGAACTTTCAGAACCAATGTGCTCTGAGTTGGGTGAACTCTTGAAACCTTTGGTTTTCTTCTTTGTCTAGGGTCTACAGGTGGATTGAAATGATTATATGGGGACAATGGCCCACCTGTCTCCCCACTCCCAGCAACACGCAGCCCCTTATCAGAAGGGTGCAGTGCCAGAGGTTGAAGAGAGTTTCGAGTAGCTTGCCCATACTCTGCAGCTGGTGATTTTATTTGTCTCCTATCAGAAAACTGAGGTATCTTCCTTCAGAAAAGAGAAATAGCACAATATTTTAAAATATCTCTGCATTAGTGAGCCCCAGGGCTTATTTGGTTGGAACAGTATCAAAACCCATTTTCATATTGTACTTTTCTTATTTTTTGGATTAAGTCCTTTTCAAAGCACCTTAAGGAGAGAAGTAACTTTTGGCATCATCTCTGGATGCCAAAAGTCCCTGCAGCATAGGGAGAGGTGACACCAGGTGCTTCAGCAAGACACACATAGCCTGGAGCACCTGAGAAAACAAACCTGGTAGCTGGAAGAAAGGGCACAAAGGCTGTAACTGGCTGGTTTCTTTGGGATGCCACAGAGTCACCTGTGGTTACCTGTGTCACTCTCTTCATCACACACAGCAAAAGGCACAGCTGAATGCAGCTGGATGGCTTGGGGCTGGAATTGAATACAAGGAAGGAGATAATCACAGAATCACAGATTTAACTAGGTTGGAAAAGGCCTTTGAGATCATTGAGTCCAACCTATGACCAAATACCACCTTGTCAATCATGGCACTAAGTGCCACATCCAGTCTTTTCCTATACACTTCCAGGGACCGTGACTCTACCCCTTCCCTGGGCAACACATTCCAATGCCCAGTTACCCTTTCTGTGAAGAAATTCCTTATAATGTCCAACCTAAACTTCTCCTGGCACAGCTTAAGACTGTGTCCTCTTGTCCTATTGCTGATTGCCTGGGAGAAGAGACCAACCCTCACTGGCTGCAACCTTCTGTCAGGAAGTTGTAGAGAACAGTAAGGTCTCCCCTGAGCCTTCTCCAGCTAAACAACCCCAGCTCCCTCAGCCACTCCTTGTAGGATTTGTGTTCCAGACCCTTCACCAGCCTTGTCTGGACACTCTCCAGCACCTCAACACCCTTCATAAATTAAGGGGCCCCAAATTGAATGCAGTCCTCAAGGTGTGGCTGCACCAGTGCTAAGTGCAGGGGAAGAATCACTTCCCTAGTCCTGCTGGCCTCACTATTCCTGGTACAGGCCAGGAAAACGTGGAGGCAGAAGTGGCTGACTAGGGATGACAAAGGACAATACCATCTCTTTTGGTAGCTCTGCTGGCTTTAAGTGCTTCTTGAACTATAGCCTGATCTTAACACACAGAGATACACCAGAGATCAGCTGCTGCTCAGGAATGAATGGCCCAAGAGTGTGCACAGACCAGTGTCAGGTGTACATGGAGTCATGTAATCAGCAATAGAAATGTACTGTCAGGTTCTTTGCAACACTGTGACATCCCAGCTTGACACAGGATAAAATATCACTTCTGGCAAGGGTCCACTCACTTTTCCAGTCAAGGGCTGCTGCAATGTTTGCGAAATGAACCAGTTGGAGAATACTACAGAAGGAAGAAGAGTCAGAAAACAGAAATGACTGGATCTTGTATGCACAGCCAGTTGAGTCCTCGGTGATGCAGATGTATCATCCCGTGGATGTTCACTGAGCCTCAAAAGGCTTGGCTAAAGTAGTCATAACACTCTGTGCTTGCATGGATAAGCTGGAAAGATGAGAAACTGATGGGAATAGTGCACTGAGACCCCTCAGAGGAACACAAATAGGACTCCAAAGCAGCCAAGAGTCTGGGAAGCTGGGAGGCAGCCTTTCCCTGCAGCACTGAGGGGGAGAGCCAGAGGTCTCTGGACAGAGGTTGAATTCCAGCCCATTAGAGACCCACCAAGGAGACCAGAGGAGCCACCAGAGGAGGTAGACTAAGCTATATTATAATATTTATATATAATATATTTAGCTTCATACTCTAAAAATAAGGGGAAAGGAAACTGAGGAAACTCAGGTCTGGAGAACTCACAGTCACATAGTAGACTGGCGTTAATAGTACAAACAGGATCCAGTCAATCTTAATGGGCCCCAGCCAGTACTTTGACTGACTAGTCTTTTTTAGTGGATTCCATGGACTTATCCTTTGAAGCAAGCACACAAATTCCTCATCACACATGCGGGGGAAGGAGTTTCACAAGTTTCCAAAGGGAGATCCAATCTGCCTAATGTATGTACCTAAATTCATAACTCATTTGGCTAATTGCTTATAACTGACACAAAAACTCACAGCTACCATGGCTGTCAGCTCCAGAACTAAGGCTTGTACCAACACTGACAGTGATCTGGGGATGGAAACCAGCAACACATAACACCACAAGGTATGTCTGATGGCCAAGGCAAGCCCCATCAGTGGTCAGCTCTGCTTTCTCACATTTTCTTGCATTAGCAGAGTGCAGGGAGGCTGCCCACACACAGTTAATTCACCTCTATACTCCAACTGCAAAAACTATCTATGCTGCAGGTGAATAATGCTTTATATTAAAGCACAGAGTGTGAGTCAAGAGCCAGGCTTACCTCCCACACACATATCTTGTAATATCAATATATGTGACTCACCCTTCAGCTGCTCCTATAAGAAACCAAGCAATGTATCATAAAAACCTATCCAGAGACTTGTCTTCAGAAAAAAAATTTCTAAGCCATGCATCCTTCCTTTTTTTTTAATTCAAGCTTTGTCTCAGAGTAATGCGTTCTGCCCAAAGCTTTCTGCACACTCTTAAATACCAAAGGTGTGGGAATTCATTGAACACTAACTCTTTGTGCTTCCCTAGCCAATGTCTTTCTTTATTTGCAGAAGCAGTTTTCTATTAGGAAATACAGGGATAGTTAACTATATCCATAACCCTTCTTCTCTGCTTTGCAAGACTTTCCATCCTTATTCTTGTCTCTTTACAACTTACTCTCCTGCACTAAGAAGCACAGAACATCCTCTACCCTGTTTGTAGCTCTTACTGATCTGCTCTTTTCCAATATCGTGGGCTTTGTTTTCTTTCCCAAGAAAGAAAAAAAAGTCCTCTTTTTTTTTCTTTTGCTTTATCACCATTATTGTAAAAACTGACAGGACCGCCTTTACAGACTGTAAAATGAACATGCTTGTAGATGGGCAGTCAATGGTTAGTTACAAGGTGATTATCCATGGCAACTGTCAGTTTGTTTCAGAGCCCAGTTATTAGGCAAAAAGACTGTTTATTTTGTGCACATTTGCAGCATTTTGTTAGGTTTTGCCAGTAGATAATTGCTGCTGATTAGTACTTTCATATCTTCTCTAAGGAAAGATCATGTGTGGGCCACTTGCCACAGATACATTGATTGCCATAAAAAAATCTCAGCATGGGTTTCAGTTACTTATCACTGTTCTCCCATATTTAGAGGATAGGATATAGCTTTCAACAGATGAGGGCTCTCTTACGGCTAAAAGAGAATTCAGTATTTTCCCAGTTCTATTTAAGTTATGTAGTCCTATTGCATATGTCAATTACACTCTCAAATTTTAGACTTTGTCATCACAATTAGCATTTTGCCTGGCACTTTGCAGAACTGCAGGGGAACAAGATCCCTGCTCTAGAGAAGCTTACAGTCCAAGGGCTACAATGGGAGCAACCAGACAGTGTGACCCTGGCAAGCAGAACAGAGAGATGTGTGTGTGAAACGCTGCGTGATGCTCTGAATGGAGAGAGTGAGTGTTTCCAATGCCAGCACCAGTTTGCCTGTCTGACTGGACTGTGGACCTGTGCTGGTGCTGTTAGCCTGATGGGGAGATGTCCTGCCTGGCTCAGTGAGTGCACTGGGTGAGGTGACACCTGGGAGTGGGGCTGAGCCAGCTGCTGCTGTAGCAGCACATGGGTCACAGAACCACGAGCCAGCTGGTGTGCTCGGTGGCTGTGTGAAATGCACAGCCTCCCTCCTTAAACCAAAAGAAGCTTAATGGCATAAACCACTGGGTGAAGGCTTTCAAGTCAATCCCAAGCACAAATACAGGCTGGACAGAGAGTGGATTGAGAGCAGCCCTGAGGAAAAAGATTTGGGTGTTTGTTGATGAGAAGCTTGACATGATCCAGCAATGTGTGCTTGCAATCCAGAAAGCCAAACATGTCCTGGGCTGCATCAAAAGCAGAGTGGTCAGAAGGTCGAGGGAGGGGATTGTCTCCTCTGCTCCGCTCTCATGACACCCCATCTGGAGTGCTGCATCCAGCTCTGGAGCACTAAGAGGACCTGAGCCTGATGGAGTGAGTACAGATGAGGGCCATGAGAATGATCAGAGGGATGGAGCACCTCTCCTGTGAAGACAGGTTGAGACAGTTGGGGCTGTTCAGCCTGGAGAAGAGAAGGCCCCAGGATGAGCTTATAGCAGCCTTCTAGTGCCTAAAGGGGCCTACAAAAAAGCCAGAAAGAAACTTTTGACAAGGGTGTGTAGTGATAGGACAAGGGGTGACAGCTTCAAACTGATAGAGGGTAGGTTTAGATTAGATATAGGGAAGAAATTCTTTTTTACAGGAGTGGAAAGGCAGTTGAACAGATTCTACAGAGAAGCTGTTGATGCTGCATCCCTGGAGTGTTCAAGGACAGCTGGGATGAGGCTTTGAGCAACTTGGTCTGGTGTAAGGCATGGCAGTGGGGTGGAACGAGGTGATCCTTAAGGTCCCTTTCCACCAGACCGTTTAGTGGCTCTATGAAGTCAGGGAGTTTTGGCACCCGAGGCATTGCTCGGGTTACTGAAAATGCTCAGAGAAGCGAAGCACCCCTCACAATACTGCCAGGGCCCTGCACGGCTCGGGTTTGGCTGAAGAAGACCCCTTTCCCTTCCATCACCCTTTCACTCCGCTCCACCGTGTCCTTGCTCTCTTAGCAGCTGCCCCGTGACTGGGAAACGGAGCCAGTCACAAGCACAGCCGGGTCTGGAGCGGGAAGCGAGCAAAGGAGGACCTAAGTGCGAGAGTCTGCCGTCAGTTCCCCCCGGAGGCCGGGCTGTGCCGGAGGCCGGGCTGTGCCGGAGCCCGGCCCGGTTCCGCTCGGCGACACGAGGTGGCAGCAGCCGCTCGCGTTCGGCAGCGCCGGGCTCTTCCCGGCGGCGGGCCCACCGCTGTCATTTGTTTTGTAAAGGTGTTCTCCACCTCGTTTTCCAGCCATTTTGTGCAGATCAATGTTCCGATAAAGAGGGGAGAAACAGGCCTTTTTCTCACTCTGCTTAACTTGTCTGTGCGCTGGGAACAGAACCGGGTCATATTCCGAGCTCGTTTAGAGCTCTGCTCAAGCCAGACGTGTCACTTGAATGTGACGTAGTTAGAAAGCAAATTAAAATCCCACTCGGGAAAGCTGTTCAGCTTCAGACAGCAGCTCTCGGGAGCTTGCTGCTTGCAATGCCACGTGCAAGGTAAATGTGACTGGAAATCAGGGATGTATTCCTGCCGTGAGCGCTCGGGGAGCATCGCTGCTGCCGGGGAAGGCAGCAAGGAAGCTGCGCTGCAGAAGCTGATCTTACACCAGTGTCACCTTGCCTGTGCCTGCTGGAGAGGCTCTTTTAAATAAAAAGATTTAAATCTTCTGATTTAAATTCTGCATTTTTAATACTTCTCATTTAATTGCTGTGTCAGAGAAGACCCACATCCATTGACTGCAGTGGAATCCAGCCCGTGTTTTTACACCACTGTTCAACTGCAATATTCCATTTCATTGAGGAACTCTTTTGTAATTGGAAGGGCATGTGAAAATATATTGTATTATACAACTACTTCCAGCACAAACCGCTCAACTTGTCTTGTAGAGTTTGAATAAATCTTTAGATCAAGTTCACCTCTTGAATGACCCGTAGATCAATGCTGAGCTCTGCTGCAGTATTCAATTATTTATTCATTATGTTTTCCTCATTCTCATGACAAAAAGAAAGATTTAAAGAATCATTATGGTGTTTATGGAAGTGTTAACCAATTAAAAGCTCAAGGTTGCATGCTATTTCTTCTGAACAACAAAGCAAAAAAAAAAATCAGGAGAATGATTGATACAGTTAATATATTTATTGGCATTAGTACATTCTCTTTTATTGCTGGGATCAGGGTGACATCATTCATCATAAAGACAGCATAATTGTCTCTGAATGTTATAAAAGGTGAAATTCATTCTCCTGGAAATTAAAGAGAACATTGCAAAGCATCAGTAAAAAAAGGAAAAAAAGGGATGGAATGATACAGATGATAAAATGTGCTGCCTTTAAATTTCTGTCCATAAACCTGGAATAAAGCTACTGAGAATTAGTCCGAGATGAAGATTGTAATGCAATAACCTGAAATTAGTTTAGGCGTTCCTCTAATCTCATTTTTCATGGGGTAGGACTATTCATCATAAAATCTGTTTTCCTTCATTGGCAGTATTTCAGCTGTCTATTCACTGAATGAAAACAGTAGAGAAGTGAAGACACCAAATGGAATATATGTTATTTGTTCTGGCAGAATTATCTCAGTCTCAGGAAAGCAAAGGAGACAGAGCAGCATCTTCTACCTGGCCTTTGCTCCCCACACTCAGAACTACTCTGATCCCTTCATCCACTTCTTCATATGCAAGTTTGGCTTTAGGAACAGGCCTTGACCTGATAAGTGCCTCTCTCATAGGATTTTAACTTTGCTTAGATTTTGCTGTATCTCCCTGTGTAATTTCTTATCTACAAAGAGACTCTGAAGACCTCTGTGCTACTCCTTTGAAGATCAACTCTGCCACTTTTGCTGTATCAAATAATTCTCATCCTGTGAGTCTGGACTGGGTCTTCTTCCAGTTTGATGCTGCCTAAGAAATGAAATGCAAAAACAGAGAGGACAGGGGGAAAAAAGGCTGAAGGTTCTTGCACAGGACTCTACAGGCTCCACTAAAGCTACGTGTTCCTCCTCACCTGAGCAAACCTTTCCAGACCTGCCTCATGCTTACACCATGTTTGCTGTGGGAGTGTCATCCGTATAAGTTACCCGTGGTAAGGGAAGCTCCCATTGCAAGAGGGCCAGCATAGCTTTTCATGTTGTAAATCAAGGTGGACATCCCTAGTGACTCAGAACTAGCCTTCTGAATTATGCAATAGCTGTACATGCCTGGTTTAATCCAAGTATGTTTAAAATTAGCCTTTAATCTTCTGCAAAACCCGATGTTCCGAAAAATGAAATTGTCAGAGCAAACCAGACCAACTAAGCAGTATTAATTAACACCAGGAGAAAATCACAAAGGATTCTCTTTGATCATTACTTGAAGACATTTTGTGCTTACCTTTAATTTCCTCTCTGATTTGAAACAGCAAGTTCAGGTTATAGCTCTTTGTTAGAATAATTAAAACAATCTAGTCTCTGCATATACATTGTTTAGCTAAAGGACACTAATTATGTGCATAGGTTAAGAGACTAATTGAGGTTAAACCTGCAAGGGAGCAGCCCTCAGATTCTTTGGGATGCAAAAATTTCTATTAAACATGGCAGTGTTGACCCAAATATGGACTCTTACTTGTTTTCTCTTTCTTCAAAAGAATCCTCAAGTCTGCTTCTGAGTTCTCCTCTCAAAAGGCACAGCTTTTTAAACACCTCTGGAAGGGTTTCTCTGCCCTGTAGATGTTCAGGAAGTCACCAAAAAAGTTCAGACTAAAGAGGCTTTCAGTTGATGCTCTCTGCAGGGTGCCCTGATGGAACCAGCCAGACAGAGGAGACAGGGACATGGCCCCATGATGTGTCCAGCCCTTGAACTAGAAATGGTAATCAGGAATGGGAAGCCACTGGCATTTCCCTCAGGAAAATGCCTTCACTGGGAGTTGTACCTCCACTCTTGGGGCTTGAAGTGGGGCCGTGCAGGCCAGCTGTACTGCACAGTCCCCCAACACCGAGCAGATAGGGTGTCTCAGCTTAGCTCCAAGCCTGCTTCTGGGTTTATCTTTACATGAAAGTGAGAAGTGTAAGAGGAGTATTACTGCATGGAGATGCATAGAGAAGGCCACAGCATTTTACCCTTTTATGTTAAAAGTAAACAAAGGAGGCAGCCTGCCGAGAAAGCCAGAGGCAACCAATCTGGTGTGAGCAAAAAGGAACTCTCACTGTGTCTACCCTAAACTATGGCTAAAATTTTGAGATATGGAGAAAAAGCCCAGTGCAGTCTCAAAAAAATTAGCTAATCTGGGGTCAAGGCTTTCCCCTTCTGAGAAATCTGGAGTATTTCCATTACCCAGTGCAGCTATTCCAGGTTTTAGCACATACAGTCCCTGAATAAACATGGACTCTGCAGCTGTCCTTGGCAGGATAATGATTACGAGAGATAATCTTCATGTTTCAACAAGCATTGCTGACAGAACTCAGGAAGAAATGCCTTCTCTCTCTCACAGTAGCAAGAGTATTTCATAGCTATCCAGATGCATTATGAGAACTTTATGTCTTTCTCTAAAACAAATGGTGGAAAGCATTGTCAGAGAAAGCACAGATGGATTGTGTTTCTCCCTGCCATGTATCACTATGGTTAGATGAAGATTAAATTTCTCTTTTGTATTTAGGCAATCTTGCCTTTATTTTCTTACTAATAGCAGATGGAGGAAAAACGCTATAAATCTGTTTATTATGCATTCACCACATGACTACTCGGTACTTCTCATATGCAGCTCTATTTCTGCTGTTGTTTAAATCAAGGATTGAACTCAGTGTTAGTTAGCAAAGTCAGGATCTGTTTGATGGTTCTCCTCCTACTCCATTGGTGATCACATCACAGGAGCGCAGGGCAGGAGGAGACGGGGTTACAAATACTGGCACTGTTTCACATTGACTATTTTACTGCCGCTGTCTGTGCTCAGATCTTTGCTAACTCCTGAAGATTTACATCCCAATCCATCCAAATCACTCTGCAGGGCTAGGTTAACCTTGACAAAGCTGTATCCTTCAGTGCTGAATTTAAAGCTGGAAAAATTGAGTTTCATATTAGAGAGCTTAGCGATTTCTTTTCCAAATCTGCCACATTCAAGAGCAACACACAGCAAAGTTTTCTCCGCTAGACATTACCGAGAGGAATATGGACAAATAAAGTGAACTCAGCCATTAAAAGCGCTGTGGCTTCACTCAGAGAAGACGGATATTTAAGTCATACAGAACAGAGGAACTCAGGTACAGGTTCACTGCATTTGACACTGAAATGATCATATTGTTTCTGTTGAAAGTCAAAAACAACGTAGTTGGTAAGCTCTCTGTGTTTGCTGCTAGGCAGAAAATACATACCCTTAGATGTTTTCATTATAAATAATTTATTATCCACCATTTCAAGCTACATACCAGCTGCTGTTGATTCAAATTCTGTAACTGTTTCAGTTCCTTGACATTAAGAAACCAACCATTAATTATCAAATAATAATATCTACTTAATAACCATTTATTACCAAAGAGATAGATTAATGACAATTTCAGGAAACATTCTCTTCAGGGAAGTCCTAAGAAGTGCTACACCATGGGATGCAGGTGTTTAAAAATTTAGGTGCTTGTGACAATGGCTATTAAGTTCTGTTTGTGTGTGTGTCTGCAGACAGTGCTCAGCAGTGTAATGAGGTGACATCTCTGTCAAGAGCCTCTAGGTGCTGCCACAGTACCAAAAAAAGGACCTAGTGCTGCATTGTTTCATTGTTGGAAAGAGATAGTAATCAAGGAAACTGCTATTCTAGCAGGGTTTTAAATAAATACTGAGAAGTAGTATTTTTCCTTTGCAGTTCTTTGATCAACAGTTTAATTGCAATAATTTTTCAAAAAAAATCCATGTATCAACATCCCTTCTGAAAGGAGACACCTTCTAAATACATGGCATAGGGAAATGTCAGTGTACGTTTTTTAAATATAAAAAGGTTAAAAAATAAGGTTAACATTCAACTTCAATTTGAAGCTATTCTGCTTTATTTCCTCACCTACCAAATCTCACTTGCACACAGAGATATGGTCTTTATGCTTGCAGAGAAGCCTCCCTCTCTCCCCTGCAGTTTAAAAAAATGATCAGCTACAAGGACTGGAAGCTGATGGAAATAATTTCAGTCTAAAAATGTAGGCAGGTTTAATGTAGTTCTTTGTTTAAAAACATTTTCCAGTGTTGTTTTTTATTTGCAGACCAAAGACTTAAAAAAAAAAAAAGTCTTGCCCAGCAGCAGCTCCCAAGAATTCTACTTCAGTGCCCCATCCCTCAGATAGGATAAAGCAGCACAACTTCAAAGAAATCCTGATTTACACTGAGGACTGGGTCTGAAAGCAGTGCTCAGGGGACATGGTGCCACTCAGCATTTGGATGCAGCTGTCCTCCAGACCCAGGGGCTCAGTACCCATCTCTGTGATCTCTGGTAAGACTTTGTCCCCATTACCTCAGATATAAGCAGACAGAAAATCTGTAGAAATTGGTTTTGTATTAAAAAACCCAACCTCATTTACATATACATCAGTCACAACTATAACTGCAGCAGCAAATCTTCAGAGGTGCTGAGGCTGGGTGGCTTACATCATGCCAGCATCAGAGTTTCCAGCCTGAACACAGTGTCACCTCACCGTGCTCTGAGCCAGCACTGTCACTTCCAGAGAGATGCCCCAGAAGGAGCCAGAAGTTTCATGTGGGAAAGGGCAGTTGCCACAACAGTTCCTAAGCAGCACTGTTATTATTTATGGTTTGGCAAGGGGTAGAGGGGCGTCTTGTTTCTAATTTGAATTAGTCTTTCTCCTGGTAAAGCCCCTCTCTGTGAGATTTAAGAGTCTTTACGAGCCTGCTGAGAGGATGGGTGTAAATTTGGCCTCAAACAGGAATGAACTTCAGCAGGTACTGGTGTGCCTGCCTGGATAGCAACTTAAATTCTTCCTCTCTGCATCAGTGTGCCTGTGTCTGAAGAGAGAGGAGGAGTTTGGTCAGCAGCTAAGGCCAGGATTCGGCAGGGAAAAGCTTGGCAGGACAGAAAACTTAATTCATTATATTTACTTATGAGAAAGATACTTGGTTCTCTTATGTCTACTAATACAAGGAATATCATTGTTAGATGAAATTATTCTTATATTTATAAAAATACCCAAAACTTCTCCCACCTTTCACTTAGAAAAATCTGTTGTAACTCCTCACTTATTTTAATCAACCTAACCACAATGTGTCCATGCGGAAGATAAATGCTGCTATTATTTAAAATTCCTAGCACTAGCTTCCAAAAATGCTGACAAGTTGCTAATCCCCAAAAAATGTGTGGTAGTTAATTAAAAGTAAAATGTGCAGAAGTTATCCAGTAGATTGCAATCAACAAATTCACTGAATGAACATTTTGTTCCTCACCACTGAGACAGGTTGTTTCCAACCCTTCCTCCTCCTCTCAGCAGGACATTGGGATAATGACGAGCACAAAATGAAACAAATGAACAAATGTGGCCTCAGCCCCAGAAGCAAATAAATCATTTTTCAGAGCCAAGCACTTGGAGATACACATTTCCACCTTTTTCAGAGCTGTCCTGCTGGCTAGGGAGGGGGTTTGTTCATTTTACTTAACCTTGAGTTGAAAACCTAACAAACTGAAAAGACTCCCAGTAAGGAAAGGGAAGTGGTGATGCACCCTGAGGCAGGATGCGGTGCCCCACACCATGTAGTATGGAACTGGGAACACCCCACTGAGTAAGATACCTGCCAGAGACCCTCTGTGAGCCATGGAGAAAGAGAAGCCTTTCAAGGGGGTCTATTTTCCCAGCACTGGGCAGGAATGCCTGGGTGTAATAAGACATCTCTGTACATCAGAGATGGTGTTGAAATGGTCTCTGTCTGGTTGCTGTGGTGATGCCAGTGCAGCTCTGCTGCTGGTGCAAGTGGTAACCAGCTCTTGCAGACACAGGGAGACATTCCCTCCACCTTACTAGCAGTGGCTAGTGCCACAGGGAGCAGCTCACACAGAGGGACTGGGGGAAGAAGGAAAATGGTCAGACATGGAGCTACCGTCTCGGCTTCATATCCCCAGAAATGCTCCTAGAAAAGTGCAAAGCTCTAGTGGGTGAAGTCAGCCCAGAGACAATTCAAAGTTCTCACCAAGTCAGAATTTCATGGACTCTGGTAAAAACCCCATTTCTTAAGAGTGATGTCTGGAGTCAACAGGTGGATGTCTCCATGTATCTGTATGTACAGGGTTAGTAGGCACACAGGGTTTGACCATGGTGAGAGAGGACATCACCAACATGATCTCAGAGACTCAAGATGCAGCAAAGTCAGTGGCTCAAATATGGGACCTTGGGAATGAAACAAATGGACCAGCAAGGTTGTTGTCATGACAACAGGGTGACCTTTACCTTTTTGAGCTATTTGCTGCCTCAAAAGCAAAACTTAGTGGGAACACACAATCACTGTTGGAATCATAAATTCATAAAATCCCAGGATGGAGTTGGAAGAGACCATAAAGATCAGCTAGTGCCAACCCCCCTGCCATAGGCAGGCACACCTTGCACTAGACCAAGTTGCTCAAAGCCCCATCCAGGCCTGGTCTTGAAGACTTCCAGGGATGGGGCATCCACAGCTTCTCTGGGCAACATGTTCCAGTGCCTCACCTGCCTCACAGTACAGAATTTCTTCCTTATACCTAATCTAAACTGACTTTCAGTTTAAAGCCATTGCCCCTTGTCTTATCACTGCATGCCCCTAGTAAAAGTCAAAAGTCCTTCTCCAGCTTTTTTGCAGGCCCCTTTAGGCTGTGCAAGGCCACTATAAGGTCAGCTCAGAGCCTTCTCTAGGCTGAACAACCCCAACTCTCAGCCTGTCTTCAGAGGAGAGGTGCTCTAGCCCTCTCATCATCCTCATGACCCTCCTCTGGGCTTGTTCCAACAGGTCCATATCCTTATTATTTTAAGGTCCACAGAATCACTGGATGCGCCACTCCAGCTGGGGTCGAAGTAGCAGAGAATCACCTCCCTTGACCTGCTGGTCATGTTCTTTTTGATGCAGCCCAGGACACGTTTGGCTTTCTAGGCCACAAGCACACATTGCCAGATCGTGCTGAGCTTCTTGTCAACCAACAACTTTCCCAAGCCTTTCTCCCAGGGTTGCTTTCAATCCATGCTCCACCCAGCCTGTATTTATGCTTGGGATTGTCCCAGCCCAGGTGCAGAACCTTGCACTTGGCCTTGTTGAAAATCATGAGGTTTGCACAGGCCCATCTCTCAAACCTGCCCAGGCCCCTCTGGATGGCATCCCTTCCCTCCAGAGTGTCAACTGCACCACACAGCTCGGTGTCGATGGCAAACTTGCTGAGGGTGCACTGGATCCCACTGTCCATGTCACTGACAAAGTGATGTCAAACAGTGCCAGTCCCAATACCAGCCCCTGATGAACGGCATTTGTCACTGGTCTCCAGTTAGGAGAGTGACAAATCTGCACCTTCTAGATGTAGCAAAGAAGAAAATGAGTGGTGTATTGGCAAACAGTGCACCCATAACATCTTAGTTCTTGAATTTCCCTTACAGGGGTCCTATCTCCTCTGACAACCACAGCTAGACACATTCTGGGGTTTTGAAAGGGAAGGAGGTTTTAAGACCCATTAACCAGGACCATAGGGAGTGTCTCATCAAAGCGGCAGCTTGTCATGGTTTTATGTTAGTTCCAACCAATGGAGGCAAGAGCACTACCTAATTGTACAGACCAGCCCTGCACCTTGCCTGTCTCCTTTTACTACTGAGATCTTTTTCACACAACAACAGACCTAGCATGGAAAATGTAAGTTTTCTGAGACCCATTTTATTCCTTTAAACAAGGTCATTAGAAACAGCAGATGCTGTTCATCATGCCTGATGTGCTTTGGGGAAGTAAATTTCAGTGCACTGTTTGAAGAAAGTGAGGGTACCATTTATTAACTCAGATGAACCTCTTCACCCAGCACAAGCTGAATTGCCCAAGATGCCATAAATTTCAGGGAATGGGGAGATAAAACACTGAAGTTATTGTGTTCCCATTGGATACTGCAATTGAAACTGTGCTTCATTATCCTCTCAGCCATACTCGACAACTTCCCCAGCAAACAGAATCACAGAATATGCTGAGTTGGAAGGGACCCACAAGGACCCCACCAGGAGTCCAGTTCCTGCACAGGACCATCCCCAAGAGTCACACCATGTGCCTGAGAGCATTGTCCAAATGCATCTTGAGCTCTGTCAGGCTGGAGCTGTGACCACTTCCCTGAGGAGCCTGTTCCAGTGCCCAGTCACCTTTGGGGTGAAGAATCTTTCTCTAATATCCAACCTAAACCTCCCCTGACACAGCTTCAGGCCATTCCCTTGGGCCCTGTCACTCGTACCACAGAGAAGAGGTCAGTGCCTGCCCCTCTTCTCCTCTTCCCTTCATGAGGAAGTTGTAACTGCAATGAGGTCTCTCCTCAATCTCCTCTTTTCTGGACTGAACAAACCAAGTGACCTCAGCTTTTCCTCATATGGCTTCCCATCAAGGCCCTTCACCATTTTTTTTGTTCTCCTTTGGATGCTCTCTAATAGCCTAGTACCTCTCTTATATTGTGTCACCCAGAACTACACATGATATTCAAATTGAGACCACCCCAGTGCAGAGCAGAGCAGGACAATCCCCTCCCTTGCCTGGCTGGTGATGCTGTGCCTGATGCCCCCCAGGACAGGGTTGGCCCTCCTGGCTGCCAGGGCACTGCTGACTCATGGTCAACTTGCCACTGACCAGGACCCCCAGGTCCCTTTCCACCACACTGCTCTCCAGCCTCTCATTCTCCAGCCTGTCTGTACATCCAGGGTTGCCCCGTCCCAGGTACAGAATCCGGCACTTGCCCCTGTTAAACTTCACACAGCTGGTGAGTGCCCAGCCCTCTAATTTGTCGAGGTCTCTCTGCAGGGCCTTCCTGCCTTTGAGGGAGTCAACAGCTCTTCCCAGTTTTGGATCTGCAAACTTGCTCAGTATCCCTTGCAGTCCTGCATCCAAGTCATTTATGAAGATATTGAACAGCACAGGGCCTGAGGTGAAGCCCTACAGAACTCCACTAGTGACAGGTTGCCAGTCTGATATCACCCCATTCACTATAACCCTTTATGCCTGACCCATCAGCCAGTTGCTCATCCATCCCATGATACCTTTATCCGGCTGTGTGCTGTCCAGAAGGATCCTGTGAGAGACAGTATTAAAAGTTTTAGTGGAATCCAAAAAGATTACATCAATGGCTTCCCTTGATCAACTAGGTGGGGTACCTTGACATGAAAGGAAATCAGGTTGGATACCAGGACTTTCCTCTCCTGAAGCCCTGCTGGATGGCACCTACAACTGCATTGTTTTTGGGTGTTTTTCAATACTTCTCAGAATAATCTTCTCCTTAACTTTACCAGGCACTGAAGTGAAACTGACAGGCCTGTAGTTTCTGGGCTCCTCCTTCTTGCTCTTCTTGAAAATCAGGACAATGTTTTCCAGCTCCAGTCAGCTGGGACCTCTCTGGATCTCCAAAATAGCTCAAAAATCATCAAGAGAGATTCAATGATGTCTTGAATTTCTAATTATAAGGGGAACGAGGCAGAGTTTTCCATCATATTTATGTTTAGCACCTTTTCTTCTAGGAAAAAAAATATTTCCAGGTACATTCACAATTTAGATTTAAACAAATTTCATTATAATATTTAACATTTATTGCTATATATGTAATTATATAATTGTAAAGTTTTACTTTACAAATTAGTTTATGGGTGCTCTGTAAGGAAAAATATTCTGGTTTCACTATTCAACTTCAAATCAATTTTCCTGGTTTTGTCTAAAAGAAATAACTAGTGTGTGTTGGAGGAAAAGCATTCATTGGGTGAAGCAAAGGCTTTTTCAGGTACCACAATTTCATCTCTCCATTATTCTATTACTAATCTATTATTTAAGATTTATCTTCCATCAGTAACACTCTCTGGTCTTTGTCACAATAGCACTTTCTTCCCCAAGTGGCTTTTGTCCAAAAGATAAAATGCACTCGTTTGGGGGGAGAAAGATTTGTTCTACTTAGATACAGACATTTATCTCAGCATAGACATAAAAACATCTCTGACATTTAAAATGGGGTTTTGTTTGGTGTTATGGAAGACTAACTGAGGCACAAACAACTTTGTGACCTGGAGTTCTAAGGTCTTTTTCCATCAAAATGGACAAAAAGGAGTGATAGCAGCCAGGGAAGTGAAGAGCAAGACCAGCATATCATTACTTACAAAGAATATCTGTAGAATAGGAGGCACCCACAAAGAAGAACTGTGCTCCATAGGTGAAACAGAAAAAAGTTGAATATAACAGAGTGTTCAGAGGAAATTATTATTCATGAAGATGAGTTTAGACTGACAGCTGAGAAAGACAGTTTTGGCAGACACATATTAGATAAATTAGAGTAGAATGACGCAAGTGTATATGGGATTTTTTTAACTTTCACTCTTCACTTCCACTATTTTTCAGTTAAGTATAATTTTCCCTTACACAATATTTACAATCTCCACTCCGGTTGAACAAGGCTTCCACCAGGCTTACACAAATAGTTTTTGGAAGGCTGAAGGATGTAACTTCATGTATGGGGATGTCAGAAATCACATCCTTCCTACTAGGCTGAGTGCTGGACTTTCATCTAACACAAGCTAATACATACTTATCATGGCAAAATGACAGAATTTGCCTGGTCTCAGTGAGGAGGCAATATCTTGCTCTTATCCTGCAGTCATATCTAGAATAAACTCCTAAAAATATCTTCATTTCTAAGGAGGAGTTCTGAAATTTAGGAAGCAGAGATGTGTTCACCATGACAGGTGTTCATTGCACTTGTCACCTTTCTCATGTCCCCAAACATCCACAGGTCTCCTGTGCAAGCACTGCTGCTCAATTCCTGCATGTACTTTTTCTTAAACCTGATGTCACAGAAAACCTTCCTGTATAGCTCTTCAAAAAGAAAAGGCTACAATAGCTGGAAATCATTATAGTTCTGATTTGTACAGGTTAAAGTCAAAACCTTCCCTGAAATGTAGTAACATGTTTTACTTGGACTGAGAACAGAAACAGAAATAGAGCCATATGCCAATTTGTGCATCATTAGGCCCATTCAATTGAATTAATTTAGAGATAGATGTATGACAGGATGCTGCACATCCAGCTACCGAGGATAGAGCTGCTGGGTGCCGAGCTGTGGCAGCACAGCTCTCCTCCTGCCCACCTGACACTGCCCAGCTCTGCTGGCAGCTCCCCGCTTGCTGGACCCACCATCCTTGTTCCTTGCTTGGGTTGAAACTGTCTCCCACTGCATTTACAGATATGTCCTGCTGTCCACACAACATCACCAGGATTTCAGCCTCCAGTTATCCAGCGCTGCCTTCTGCATCTCTGATGGGTCTTGCCACTCTTCCGGAGCCCCGGTTCCCAATGCTTACTGTTGAGATGTCTGAAATTAAGGTTCTGACTCTGTGTTTACCTGAAGTCATTCATCTAAACCACTGCCTGTTCTTACAGCCCAACAAGGTTGGGAAGATGGCTGTAGCCTTCGTGAGACTGCTCACTGCTTAGTGCTGGGAGGGACACACCAGGCCCTGTCCAGTTCCTTCCCAGGTACAGGCTGTTCCAGCTTCCCCTTCTGACCTTTTCAAACTCTGCTCAATGCTCACAATTTCTTTCACATCCCTGAGGACAGCCAGCTCACAAATATGCAGCACTAAGAAAATTAAATCAAATTTAATAGCTAACTAAATATCACCATGGGCATTTTCTGATTGCATTGCACTGGGAGGGAGACAGCTGCTGCCATGTGCCATGTAATCTCCTGTGCTGGAAAGCAGCAACAACTCTTTGAACAGACATCAATGACAGATCTAAAACTTGGCTTTACACAGCCTAGATGTCATAGACTTTTTTCTGTTTAGATTAATGTAAGAGTGGATAAAGTCCTCTATCTTCATCTTGCTGATCCTCTCTTTGGATGTGGCAAAGGAGTGGGTAGATATTTTTTAAAAGTACTACAAGCTTTTAGAAGTATTGAAAGCCTAAGCAATTTCTGCTTTTAGATGTCTGCTGTATCTTCAAATTCTTTCCCCCCTGCTATGCAGAATGTTGGGGCTTTTTTTAACATATGACTTATCCCTCTTGCTGTGATACCATGATGATTTTTTACTTTTCATATACCCCTCTTATACCCTTTCATACAGCTTTCATGTATCCTTAGTGTTTTTAGCCCACATACTTGTAATTCCCCAAGTCTGATAGCTAGCTTAGACCCAAAGTTCCATTAAGCCAAGAGACCAAACATCTTGGAAGCCTCGCAGCTGGGTCAGAACGCCCCAGATACCAAGGTCCTCTCCAGAACACATTCTGTAAACCAAGATAGGCCCATCCAGGGGGAAGGTTCCTCAGAACAGGGGCTTCTCTTGAGCCTCTCACTGGGGAATCTTTGACAGGTATGCTAATTTGAAAGGTGTGCAATTGTATACAAGAGCCAATGGTGGGGGCCTATTGTGTGTGCACCCGGGTGCATTGTTTGGGCAGTGTGCATTGTTAATGCATTGTGCATTGTTTGGAGGGTGCACCAGAGGATCCTTAAATAAATACCGAGGTAAAACCCTTTTTTCCTCTCTAACCGTGTTTGGCTTGCTAATTCTAAGGCCAGGGAAAGGCAACAGCTGTTACAACATCCATACAGCATCTTGTTTTTTCACTAATGAACGCAGCCTTCAAATAAACCAGTATCTGCAAGTGCTCTGTACATTAGGCACAGGAGCCCTAGGAGGAAACAGAGAAAGCACTTTAAATAATGGGAAAGTTGTAAAAATTAATGCTTTTCATTTGATCATTTGAGCAGATTACCTGGAAAATTCCATTCTGCAACAGTAATGATATGAGATGTGAAGAACTGTCTTTTGTCAACAGATGGACTTGAGGACCTGAAAGGTTTTTTCCAACCTAAATGATTCTACAATTCTATGTAAACTCTCACATCTAATAGAGGATCATAAAACTAAAGAGCAACTGACCTGTTGCAGATTGGTTGCACAGAATGATAAAGTTTTGAATGTTCAGAGTAAGACAAAGATCCCAGTCCAATACATTTCCTATACTTCTGCACAGCAGAAAAAAAAAAAAGATTATAAAGAACTTCAGACATTATATATTACAGCACTGGCTGATCTCTTACTTGTGAACACAGAGCACACAGGGATTTCAATGTTCTCCTAAGACTAAACACCAGCTGCAAATGTGGACCCCTCCCATGCAGAGCCTGTCTGTGGCCTTATGCAGGAGGTAGGAGAGTTAGGACATCTGGCTCTTTGTCTCATCACTGCTGTTTCAACCCATTGCTTCAACTCCATTACTCAAGGCTCTCCTTCCTGCACTTCTTCATTTTTAATCTCACTCTTCAGCAAAGGGCATTGAGTGAAGAAAGTAAGCCACAAAGTTCAGAGCATATCTGAACCTCTGCAAAAAACCAGAAATGGGCGAGATCAAGAATCATGGAACAATTAAGGCTGGAAAAGACCTCCACGATCATTGAGTCCAATCTTCTACCAACACCACAATGCCAATTAAACCATAGCACTAAGTGTCACATCCCGTTGTTTCTTGAACACTTCCAGGGATGCTGACCCCATGTACTGGTTTGAAAGCAAACCAGTGAGAGACTCCAAGTCAGAAACACAATTTAATAGGAAAAATAAAATAAATGCAATAGTACAAAAAAACCCCACTGACAGTGTCAGAATACAGCCTGACCCCCTGTCGGTCAGGATGTTGGTAACAGTCCAATTAAATGGTGGCTGCAGTCCTCCTGGAGTGACGGTTCTGTTGGAGCAGTGATCCTGTAGAAGGGTCTGGTCTTCCTCTGGGAATCCAGTGGAAAAGGCTACTTGTGGTGTTTGAAATCCCAGATTATATCCAGGATGGAATGCTTGGTTCCTCCCTCTGGGCGGAACATCTCACAGTGGGATGATGTAATTTTATCAGTCATGCGGTGAGACCAGATGGCCCATTAACAGAAGATATCCCCTGGAGGGAGGATGGGTCATGGGAGAGATAAAGAACACTGCCCCACCTGGTTTTGACAGCTGGCCCGTTAACATAAGACATCCATGGAGTTTATCAGGGGTGAGTCACGAAGGAGATGGGGAACATTGCCCCACCGGTTTTTAACAGTTTATGAAGATGGTGATAGAATACTTTCGGGCACATCTTACATTATAGCCTAGGACACTCCACCACCTCCTGGGCAGCTCATTCCAATGCTTGACAACTTGTTCAGTGAAGAAGTTCTTTCCCATGTAGAGGAAAAGAGCAAAAAGGATGGCACTGGGTTACATGAGGAGCTACTAGGATGCTCTTTGACTAGAAAATCTAAACAATTCCAGACTGGTTTTGCCACGTAATTAAGATATAGGGTCAGCCTGAAAAATCTGTATGTAGCTCCTTACCAGAGCATCCTCACCTGTCTTCAGCATTCCTGAGAATTTTCCCCTGGAAGTCCCTTTTCATGGTATCGCTAGTTCATGCTTCTCGTGGGCATGTCAGCTCTTCTCAGACCTTGTCCAACTTCTCTTTACTTTGCTTAGATTAAGCTGTGTATGTTCTGTCATTTTTCCAGATTCTTGGCCTGTAAGAGAAAGTTTTTGCACGGTGCTTCTTCATTCCTTCTTTTCTGCTAGGATTTTTCCATGGCCTTAATGCCATCCCACACAAGCAATCTTAGAAGCCCTGCTGTTTTCCTGTACTGCATCTTTCCCACTGTTCTATAGTGCTTGCACTTGAAATATAAATTATCCAGGTCAAGACTCTCAATTTTTTGTGTCAATCTTTCCAACCTACATCTGGAGACAGTGACCTGTTAGGAAACTGATTCTGTGTTCACTGAGCCTGCATGTTTTAGCTCACTGGGTTTTTTCTGTCAAGGGCATTGAGACCCATGGTTCCCAGCTAATGCTGGTGTGCAAAAAGAAAAAATCTGTCTGCAGACTAGATGTCATAGAAAAATGCTACTCATATTTTTACTTCAGTTTTGGGGGCAATTCTACTGGGAGTCACACCATGAATGCTTTGTTATATTAATAGTGTAATACAGATAATGTACTCTTGAGTATAAACCTGGCTTATGGTATGTATAGATACAAAATCTTCGTAAACTCACTAGGACTCAATTTTAACAGACACAGATTTTCCAAAGTGTCACACGGGATGTTCAGGGCGTGTGTATGATCTTGTGGTGTCTTTTTGCACAACTAGCACAAATATTCTCCTTGCCAAATAGTACCCTAACGAGCAAAGAGAAGCTTAATGGCTACACCGCACTGGAACACCACAAGTTCATGCATTTTAACTGCCTTTTATTTAGGAAATGGCACAACATAATGAAGTGTTTGGATTCTGGCCATGACTCCAGTCTCCTGTGTGGTTCCGTCCTCAAAACTTGATATCGGATCTCAGAAACCCATTTTCACTTTCTACCTTTTACAAAGACTGGTAACTACTGTTTTAGGACAGCAGTGCTTTCAGAAGCAAATTTTCTGATGTTTGTGGGTGCATAGGGCACAGAGAATTGCACAAGCACCACCTACAGGTTTCATAAAATTGCTGATTATTTACCCATAACTGAAAAGATACACTGTACCTTTCTCCTTTCTCTTTCCCACTTCTCACTCTATGATACATTTTGCATATTTATGTCCTTTCAGTGTGGTTATTTTGCAATATGTCTTGCTGAAGTTTCACAAAATGAAAAGCGTCTGTCCCCACATGGCAGACAGGTTCCTGCTCTTACAGGGTGCTCAGCTACAGAGACAGCTGGCTGGCAATGCTCATTCCTTTTCTGGCTTTCTGTATGGACCTCTTGTCTGAAAGTCACTCTCTTCTCTTGCCCTCTCCAAGCCTGCAGGGACTGGGGATATTTCCTTTCTGATGCTGAAACCTCCCTTCCCAGACACTGTATGATGAGAGTTGTGCACTTGAGTCTACAACACAAAAAAAAAAGTACATGCAGACCTGAGACAAATCCGAGTTATTAATTGAGCCTCATGGCAGCCATGGGAAGCAAGTGGTTATTAGCTTAACTGAGGGATGGGGAAATTGAGGCAGCCTCCCAAGGTCACAGTGTGGAAGAGACTGATGAATAATCTAGTAGCCCAGACCTGAGCTCTCATTTCCAGACCACTTCTGTCTCTTAAGATATGTAATAGACCAGCATCAGAATTTTGGTGTCGAATTCTGTTAAGAATCAGTCGTCAAAAATACAGCATATCTAGCAATAATGGCTGGAGGAAAATGTAGTAATTTTCTTTTTAATGTATTTCCTTCTGTTCCACAGTGTTTGATATTAATTAAAAGAGACCCCTGAGCAGTACAGAACAGCAAAAACCTCAGTCAGTCATAGCTGAGAATATGCTAAAACTTGGTGTGTTAAACTTTCAGGCATGGCTTTTGGTTTAGGTTGTGGGTGTATTCTGCTCTTTGTTGGCCCAGTTTTAAAATTCATATTTTCTGGCAAATCAACTGAGTCACCTGAGGGCTCTCAAATCCAATCAGAGTGAGTGATTTGTTCCAGATTTGCTGTCTTGTTATTTTTTAATTCTCTATCAAATAATTTATATGGAGCTTTACCTATGTTATAGTTCACTGATGCAATTAATTTAAAAGGTTTTTGGCAAAATAAACCTCCAGTGAAAAATATTCTTATTTAATAGCTAACATAAGAAAGACAATAGTATTTTACCTTTGGTATGAACTGTGAGTTAATTTTAGAGCGCTGCTGAAGTGAAAATAGTATTATTTCAGGTTCCAGGCCCATGGGGCAGATTGTCTGCTGTGGGACTATACAAAGACTATATAAAGACAATTGGTCAGGAAAATGCAGCATCTCCTTTATCATGGTCAACTTTGGACTCGCAACTGATTCAGAGCTGTATCCTACCCTGAGGACCTCTTATTGAGCAAACTTCCAGGTGGATCACCTGCTTGTAAGCAGGCTGACCTTCCTCTTGTAATTTGTGATCCAAGCTGAACAAAGGCTTCTCTAAAACGAACTTGCCCTTCTCTCCATCTCACCCCTCTTGCTGCTCAGCATGGCCCTGTTTCACATATTCAGTGTGTCCAGAAAAGTTTACAGATGTGTGGTGCTTAGAGTGCACTTGCTTCGGGAGATCTGTGACCTGGCCTGTGCCTCAGAAGGCAGCATCAACACAGTCTCTCATGGCACTGAAGGACACCTGTGTCCTCTCTTCCTCACTGGCTCCTGATAACCTTTAGTATCCAGGCAATGTTCACAGAGTTATGATGCTGTGGTTCTCAGAGCTGTCGACTAAGGACCTGCATCAGAAGGCTGTACATGCAGATGACACCAGCAGCTCATATCTGCTCTTCTATGCTGATCCTTCACAATTAGGGAAGATATGGCAGCTTTCTTGAAGTGGTAATTTTCAGAGACAGGAATGTAGGAGGAGAGTTTGAAACCTGTATCACTATGCCAAACATACAGAGATAAGGAGGAAACAGCTGAAGTTATGACTGAATTCCAAATTCCTCCTGATTTCAAGTGAGATCCAGGCACACATTTCACACAAATGTAGATCTGTGACAGAATGAAGCAGTACTTCCAAAACTTACGAGGATTATCTGTTCTGAATGCTAAGACTGCACAAAGTAATTCTTTGTACTCATTAATTCATCTGTACTCACTACTCTCAGAGACCTTGAGGAAGTATATGATGCTGATCCAGCAAATAAATATCTATGATGCTGCTGAAACGATACCTTTACAGGTGAAAATGCATCATTTGGACAAGTGTTGGTGAGACAGCTAAGGGAGGTTCCTGCCAGCATCCAAGACCCAAAAGAGGAGCACAGTAACAGGATGGCACCAAACTCACAGGGTCCCACAGTCAGTCCCCTTTCCAGCTCTGTGTACCTGCCCTAATCACCTCTTATCAGGAACAATCTTTCATAAATTGCCCCTTTGGAAGTCTGCCTACAGAAGCAGTTCAGTGCCATGAGGTATGTATTCATCTCTCTGTATACACCTACATACGTAACAAACAGCACATCAGTTATGGTTTTGTACATCTCAAATCAGTAATCTCATTCCATTTCTTTTTGTTCTCACTCCAAGCCATAATGTTGTCAGTCACAGGTTTTTAGTTTTCTTTTATTTTTAGACATATAATGCCAGACAGATACTTCACACAAGCACACCTAAAATAAGAAATACAAGAGCACAAATATTTTAAATAGACAACTAATACAGCAGAGCATTTACTCTGGAGATCAACATAGATTTCTATAGGAAAGTGATATACACCCCCAAAGAGACATGATAGAAGCTGAAAAACTGAAGTACCACAACATACACGAGCAGTAAGTATTCAGAATTAATGGTATTAGTATTTTTGGCTGGGTGATACTTGATTTTCCTAGCAAAAGGCACTTCACTGTAGGTTGAATCCGATTTACAATTTCAGAACATTTTCCTTACATTAAAACTTCTAAGTTAATTAAAGAAGACCAGGATGACATGATTCTATAATTAAGTAGGCATTACACTCCCATCAGCAGAAGTGAGCAACTCTGCATTCCACAGATCAAAGAGGAAGATGGTGACCTACATTTTCTCTTTCCTGGCAGGAGGAGCTGGTGGAGCACTTTTTGGTAACAGACCCCAGCAGGGTGGAATGGTGCTGAGCTGCATTTGGGGAAGACTCCAGACCAACAAAAACAAGCTCTGCTGGTCTCCAGCATAGCATGGGGCAAGGCTATCCTCTGAGAGAGACATATCCTGAGGCTCTTGAGGTGCAGAAATTGCATCTTTAATAACATAATCTCAACACAGTAAGACTGCGATCCAAATTTAGATGAAATTACACATTGCCACTGACTTCTGAAAATTCTGAAATTTTAAAAATCTTTCTCCAAAATTAATTTTTTAAAACATGATTTATTTAATAACAGAATCTACAGCCTGTCAGAGGATTCAAAAATGTCTGCCCACAGTTTTGGTGACAGTTTCCCTTAAATTATATGGACTAAATCGCTTCTCTGTGGCTAAGGTGTTCTCCTAGCAATGTGACCGAGAAGCCCTTCTCAGCTGTCAGTCTCCCAACAGTCCCATTGACAGTGTAGTGGGGATTTTGGCCTCTGGAGGGTCAGAGGAAGAGCCCTCATTATGAGCTATGAGTCACTCAATTACTGAAATTGAACTGTTTCTCATTTATGCATAATTCTCTAAGCATAATTTAAATTTGATAGAAAAGGAGAAGATGTCCCATTTCTATCTCAGTTCCTCCAGTTAGACAGTTCCCCAAACATATTTGGCCTCTGAGAAAGAGATTAGCTTAAAACAGAGATTCGTAGTTTCTGGAGAAAGAAAGCCTCTTTCCTCCAGATGATATCATCAGTAACTCAGTCTAGTAGTTAAATCTTTCCTTCTTTCCCAATCAGACCAGCTGCACCAATCCATTTCCAAGATCAGCATGACCCACAAACATGACAGATGAACTAAAAGAAAGGAAGTGTTTTTTCTCGACATTTGAATTTTGCACACGCTATTGTTCATGAAAGCTCAAGTGAACTCAAGTGATCACTTAAATCCCAAAGCACAGAAGGTGTAGACATAACTAATAATGAGAACTAACTACACTGCAATACCAAACCCGACTGGTTTTTAGACCTGAAACAGCCTGCACTGTAACAGAGCACCATTTCTTGAATGCAGCTTTATTTTCATTTACATACATTTCTGAGATGATAAACTAGGCCAGAAGAGAAGAGAGGGGACCCGTGGGAGTTGCACTTTGCCCTGGAGTGGCAGCTGAAGACTAGGTGAGACACCCAAGTAAGCCAAGATGTCTGTGTTCGGGCAACACATTGACATCCTTCTTGTTTCAGGGGATGATCAGGAGTTATTTTTCTGCAGGCCTTCCCCATGCATGCCCCACTGCTGAAGACAAAATCCTATTTCTTTTTTTTTTAGCTTTATATAACTTCTCACCATCTTACATTAAAATAATTGAGAGAAGAAATCATAGGGGTGGGAAGATGCATAGCCAAAATTACTCATCTTTGAAGTGTGCTATGGATTACTTTTTCTTGTATCTCATTTGAGCCCTATGACTCTTGCAGCAGCCAAATGTGCCCAGCAGTTAAAAAATCAATAGACTCCTACTGAGGAGCAAGTGTCTTCCCATCTCCTGGGCTGATTTGTTCTGTAACCTCTGACAGGACCACTTTCCTCCTTGGCTCCCACTTGGATTGTGAAACTGCATGCAATAACAGCCCAAAGAGTGCAGTGGCAGTTCTCAGTGTTGGGGAGCAGAGTCTCCTCCACACCGAGCAACAGCAGCAGCAGGTTAGAGACATTTTCCTCCTTTGGCCATCCTGCCCTTGCCCACCTTGGCCAATGCTTTTTCTGGAGACCCCCGTGAGACCCTCAGGGCAGGATCATGCAGCCAAGGAATGAGCTCTGGTGCATGTCGTGCAGTGGGACCCCTTTCCCCTGCCAAGCATGGGAAACTATGAGATGAACAGGCATTTGCCAGCACAAAACTTGCTACAGAGCTAACCAGGACCTATGCTTATATTATCACTGCAAGTTAGAGCCAAATCTGTAAGTCCATGGGTAACTGCAAGCCTTGCTGGCTTTATCATCACAGTGTTTCTGAGAACTGTGACAGCTGCATAAAAAAAGGGGATCATTTACAAGGATTCCTATGCAAGATCATAAACCAGATTTCTTCCAGACTTAATAGTGCTTCATAATCTCTAGCAGTTAGCACCCATACTGTTTGGGTTGCAAGTGAGCTAATTTGTCACCCTTATGGCTTCCACCAGCAGCAGGGTAAGAGTAGCAGTTTTAATTAAAAGTTGATATGCAAACATATCTCACAATTTCTGTGTGAATTAAAAGTTGATATGCAAACATATCTCACAATTTCTGTGTGACAAATGGTTCTTCTCACCCTGTGGTTTCCTTGCTGCTGGTCAGGACAAAATTCTTGCCTTTGCAAAATTGCACATTTTTGTCAAAACACAGGAAGACTGCAATGATTCTCACACATTTATTTTGGACTTTTGTATGAGAGGTAAATTTCTTTCTGTCATTCCCTACTATTTCATTTGTTTAGGGCTTCATTCCACAGATTATACTGTCTGGAATTAAGGCATCTGTATCTTCGCATCACCAGTCTGTAATTGCTTTAAAACAAAGACTATTTTCTTCTGCATTTATGCCTAGTACAACAGATATCGCAACATTATTATACTGGAAAAATAATAAATAATAATAAATCTTTGAAGTATTTTCTTTTTAAGTAATTTTACAATATCATCACATACAGGAAAATAAAATGCCCAAAGCTATATTTGTACAAGGTATGTTAATGGTCAAAGAATGTGAGAAATTATACAAATAAATACATGTCTAATTTAAATGGTCTGAGAGTGTCATCTGAGTGGCTTTTTTTTTCTTTTTTTTTTTCCCCTCATATTATCCTCCATTTCTGATTCTTCCCTTTCCATGAAGCCTGCTAAAATGGACTATTCTCTTTTCTTACTTTGTGGCCACCTAAACCAGGCAGTTGCTATGATTGCTGATGTAAATTCTTTCCATGAACTGAAAGAAAGGTTTGGAAGGATTTTTTTCAAAATAAGCATATTGCAGTAGATCAGTCCAATGCTATCTATGCTTTGTGCCATTCTGTTCAATGCAAATTCATTACCACACAGTCTTGGATCAGCACAGGTGAAGTCTACTTAGTACAGTCTTTTGCCTTCAGGTGCAGTGCTTCACACCCATGCAGACACTGGTGTAGTTATTTCAATGCACAATTATTTAGTTGCAGGCAGCTGTGACATCCAAAAACAGCATGCACAACCCTCTGCAGTGCTGTATCTGCATTGATTAAAATATTCCACATCAATATACACAAGTTAGTGTTTGCATACTTTTTGAGCTCTGCACCTGCACCTGTATGTACACCAAGATATCCCAAAAAAGGAGTTACAAATTTGTTGCATTTCTCACTCTAGTGATTGAAAGTTAAGCCCATATGGGCAGTTCTTTTCTGTTCCTCTTAGAAGGCGAAAGAAATATTGTATTTACCCATTTTGGCACATCAAAATCAGCAAAAAAACCAAGATACGTTTTCAAGAAAATGTTTGCCTATTCTTAACTCTTAGCACACATTCAAAGTTCAAGACTTCAACAGTTGTTGGTATGGCAAAGAACTACCAATGGGAATCTCTCCTGATAACTGTTAAGCCCCCCTCCCCCTTACTCTTCCAAACTATATCAAATTTTCTCTTGTCTTATTTTCCAATTCGCCTGTTGTTCACCTCTAACAGTCTTGTTGCATAAGTTGTTTTTGCCTGAGTAACAATGATGAATGAGATTGTAATTGTTAGAAGATGTTTCCTAAATGGTTTCTTTTACCATCTCTCTCAGTACATTTTTTCTAAGTTTTTCCATTGCCTTTGACTTAATTTGTACATGTGATCAAATGACTTCAGTATTTAGCAAGCTCTTCACCCTCTTAATTGCTGTATGCTATGTTTGAAAATATGAACATTCTGAACAACCTTCTTGCCTTCCACAAGTGCTATTCCATTTGCAGCCTATAAACACATGCAGTTACTGAATGAGTAGCAGTTTCATTAACCCTGGCAATGAAGCTCTTTCCCTCTGCATCCACATCCTTCTTCTCAAAAGTCCATTAAAAAATTATGTTGGCCCAATTGTCAGTGGTGACCTTAAAATTTGCTTAGACTGAAGAAAACAATAATTTTCCTGATCTGTTCACTGCTAATTTATCAGCAAGGTTTAAAACAAAAATCTTAACATTAAAAAAAAAGTACATTAGTTTAATGGCTTAAATACACATTTAAAGTTCATGAAACGTGGAATGCACTAATCACCTTAGGTAGCTGGATGGACCTGGGAAAACAGCAATAACAAATGAACCAGTTATCAGATTAATAATATTCCTCTGTGTATGAGGAATGTTGACACCATTTAACACAGAAGCAAAGTGAAAAGACAGAGAATTAGACAATGCCCTTGACTGTCAAATGCACACAGGTCATTAATCCTAAAATACCCATGCAGTATTTACAAAATATTTAGCCAAAAGTCCAGCTATTGTGTTCCCTGCCTGCTTTTATTATTCTTGGAAGGATGCACCATTGTGTCAGCAATAAGGAAAAAGACACATAGTTTGGGGATTTGTCCGTGGAAAGAGAGGAAAGCAGAAAGATGTTACAAAGGGGCCACCACAGGCTGCAGCTATTTGCGCTGCCAGATTTAAGGACCCAGCTCCAGAAGCACCCGCCAGGAATAAAAGCCATGAACAAGTACAGTTTTGCCAGCAAGAAAGTCAACAGGCTTCAACTTACACTTGCAGAATGCTCCCAAAAGATTCTTTCCCCTGTGGTTTGATAGAACCATGGTGCTTTATGCAATGACATAATGCAATAACGTTACAGTTGTCGCCTGTTTTGATGCAAGTGCTGTGTTTAGGAGTGGAACCTGAGTAGAAGTTGGCATACAGAGAACTAAGAGACACAAATTTACTGTGTGGGGTGACCAAAGGACCTCAGCCAGGAAGAGCACACATCCCTCCAGCTCCACAGCTGGTTGAGAGCCACGTGGTGCAGAGCTCAGTCCTGGCAAAGGCTGCATGTGCCCTTGAATAACCTGTCTTAGAAAGTCTAGACAAACAGCTAGATCATTCCAAGGTTCTTGCAGAAATCTGTTCTAATAACTGAGAGCCTCAAGGTGTCGTTGTCCTCTGTTTCTTATTTATTCTTGTTTGCAGCTTCTCTTCACTCTTGTTTTAATACCAGAGCAATTTTCTGCTGAAATGTATGGATGGGCAGAATGCTGAAAAACAGATAAATGTGAGATGAGAAGTACCAAACACTTCCTGCTGGTCTCTGTCATAATGTGGATGGGTGCTTAGCTTCAAAATTGTTGCTCAAATCTTAATAGTTCCTTTTTGCTGTGCCAAACTGTCCTTTACATCAACTAGCTGACAAAGAGATGTTCCCCCCGAAATTAACAGAAGACAGTAGATGTGAAGCATTTTGGAGTTGCCATATCTCAAGAGGCTGTCACAGCCTTCCTTCTAGCAACAGAGATACTATTATACCAGAGTCAGTCAGTTTTTCCATTTTTAAAGCTAAATGGAAGAGGAGTAGTACAAACCTGGAATGGCTGAAAGATGGCATTGTGCTTCGGGTATCATGTAAATGTGGGTTTGTGTCAGGAATTACTTTTTCTCAAGTAAAAAGGACAGAGGGCAAAAAGCCATTATTCACTCTATGTATCAAACAGTAATAAGTCATCTGTAGCAGACTGAAGATGGAGATGGAATTTGATTCAGTTTTTGCATATGTTAGTAGTTGCTGGAAGAAGCGCGGCGGTCCAGTCCTGCCAGGACCAAGTCATGCAAGCAAAGCCTGCCAGAGGCAGCTTTGGTGCTGGTGGGGTCCATTTGCACAGGCCCAGTGCTCCATTGTGGAGTCCTTACCCTGCTGGAGCAGTCTGTGCTTTGATTGCATGAAGCTCCACCCGCTCACAGATTGTCAGCTTAAAGGAGATCAGTGCTAATGAGCATCAAGGATAAGAGTTATCTGCTACAAAAATGTATATATAATGAATAATTTTTATATGAAAATTTGATATATGTCCACTCTAATGGGGAAATTTAGATTTGCATGTCATTTGAAACTCTTTCATAACATACTTCTTGCAGATTATTAGCACATCTTGGAAGTATTTTTCTAAAGCTGTTTCTTGCACATGCCTCTAAGCCTAATAAAGTTCTGTGTTGTTGTTAAGGGTGCATTGCTGTCTGCTTAACTGTGAAAAACAGAAATGAAAAGCAGAGAAGATGCTGTGTCTTTGCCAAAAGGTTTCACTCAAGTATTAAAAAATCAGCAAGCAATCAACACCGGTCCTCATGTTCCCAGTCAGAAAACAGAGAGTTTTGCATATAAGTGGTTATTTAACACAGTGAATAATCCTCTCAATATATTTTATCTAATTAACAAGGTTCAACATACCTTATGTGAACTACCTGTTCCCTCACATCAGGTGTTTCAAGAACTGAGCAAAACTAGCACTGAAAACACTGTAAAATATCAGTGGGAAAAAGCCCATCTTCACTGTCCATGAACAACATGTTCTAGCATCTGTTCCTTAATCAGAGCTGAGATAATGTGAGCCCCACTTCTGCCTTCCTTCACCCTGAGCCTGGGTTGCTCTCATGGGTATCTTCCACCTACATAAGTCAGTTTGCACTGTTTGGTGCTTATTTCATATTAAAGTGAAGCTGTGTAGGGTCAGGGGATTCCAGCAAACTGCATTGAGGCACATCATCTATACACTTTTGAAATCTGCATTCAAACAAACTTGAGAAGCTGACCACCTTGTTTCTTAGGTGGCTCCAAAATCTGCACGTGCTGAAAGTGGCGGTGAATTGTTTCTAAAGGGTGAGTTTGATATCCTGATCTGTAGGAAGATCTCCTGTCCAAACAAATGAGGGACTATTAAGAGCAGTACCACTGGGAGGAGGCCCTGGGGTACTAGATGTGCTGGGGCAAGTTGTCTTCAGTCATTTCTATCTAATTTCTTTATGCAGAAGTTCTGGAGCTATTGCTGTACATCTCTCTGCAGAGGGACACGATCTCAGCCACCTCACACTAGAACTGTTCCAGAAATGCTAACAGGAAACATGAAAATAGGGTATCAACCACAATATCCATTGTCTTTCATAACTCTCTCTGCTTTTTCTCTGCCACCAACCCAACATCCCTGCATATCTCTCCAATGCTCTGGTGCTCTTTCAGCCACTCTTTCTCTCTAAAAAATATCTACACATCATAAACACACCATGTGGTGTTAGGAAAATGTCCTCTTGTGTATTCAAGTACTTTATCACCTGTATACATGGACAAAATTAAGCACCATCCTGAGCAAATAAAAGTTTTATGGTAACATAACATCAGCCGAGGAAATGTCGGGGCGGAACTGCAGCACTGCTTCTGGGCAGAGGGCTCAGAACTGTGCGGTGCACGGCCAGCAAGCCCAGTGCTACACACACACACAAGCAAGTCCTGTGGACACAGGCAACTAAAGTTTTTAACTTTCTGGGAGAGGTCTGTGCACAGAATTTGATTTGCTTTCTCAAAAACACAGGATGGATGTTGGAACCCAGTAGCGTAGACAGGATGGTGGCTTGGTGCATGTAGCAGTCACACCTCTCAAAGGCAGAGCTTTCAGGACTGAAAGAAAAAACTCCATGGGCTGAGGGAACCCTCTGAGAGAGGAGAGAGAGACAGGAAGAGCAAGAGGAGACGCCTTCACTGGGACAGGTATTGAATGTGGTATTGAAGATGTAGAAGTATTAAATGTATTTAAACACTACAACATTTGGCAAAAGACATACAGAGAAGTTCTAAAGTTGTATGATTAAAGTAGTAGGGTTTTCTCCTATACAGAAAATGGAAAACACCATCCAGTTTATTTTAAGGTGAAATCTTTTGCAAAGACATAAGCTGCATTACACTATTAAGCATTTACAGAGATCCTTCTAGGACTTTATTGCAGCATACAGAAGATGCAGTATTACTGTCACTGAGCAATACTCATGTAGTTTTCATTGAAGCCAGGGGTAAACTACTTCTGCCATCAGTCAGAAACAAATTGGCCCTTGAATATGTACCCATTTAAGTAAATTGCTTGTTAGCTTCTCCCATCAAAGCTGCAGTTGAGCCTACCATTGCCAGGCAGAGATAAAACCCACATTTAATTAGAGAGGGAATGGTTGCAGATTATGAATTGCTTTGTCTTCTCTGCTTCCTTCAGCCACTCCATAGAGGGAAAGGCAGGCAAGGCAAGGCAAAACCAGCCAGCACACAGCTCTGGCTGACATGGAAGTCATGGTCTCTGGCAGCCCAGTGCTGCCATTGCTGGACATGAACCAAGATTACAGTGTCTCAGAACAGAGGCTTGCATGACTTACTCTGCCTAAATTTGTCTTGCCCTGCCTGGAGCTTTGTTTTTACTTGGTTTTCATGTTTTCACTTGGGGTTTTTTTCTGACACAAAATCCAATTACTGGATCATGAGGTGCAGCTTTTTTGGACTGCTACAAAAGTCCAGAGACCTGCCAGAGACCTGCCAGAGACCTGCCAGAGACCTGCCAGAGACCTGCCAGAGACCTGCCAGAGACCTCTGAACTGTGGGACTATGCATGACCTCCAAGTGCAAGACTGCCTGCCTGTCCTTGTTGTCCTCTCTGAGAAATAACTGGGAGGACAATAAACAGTTTCTAATAGATTTTGTTGCTGGACAATACAATATGGTCTTTCCTCAGCATGTTTACCAAAATGAATATAAAATTTGTCCATTCCACAAACCTCTTAAAAAGCCCAGCATGCAGTAAAAGGGTTAATAACTCGGCTTCTCCTGTGCCTGTAGACATTAGTTTTTATGACTAAATGTTAAATTTTACAGTTACATACATTTTATATGCACTGATTTTTATTGCTTAGCCAGTTCTGCATTTATGAATCATACTCAGATCCTTTAGCTACTAGAATCTAGGAATGGAAGTTAAAATGCTGCTTGGTGCTAACATTGTTGATATTGGTTTTCTTAATCAACTTACGAGGCACAGTTAAAATATTCATTTTCAGGAAAGCAAGTTTAAACTAATCAACACCTGAAGTGACATGCATCTCAAAGAAATCAGCATAGACATTTAAAGAACTAAAAATTGTGAAAAATTAAACGTATGAAGAATTACTCAAGAATGAAACAAAGGCCTTTTCCTATACATACATATTTCTTACACACTTTTTTTAAAAAGCAAACTCTTCTCCCCAAAAGAAAAGTAAACCTGCAAACTGTAATATAAACATCACTTTCCCCTACACCCTCGCTGAAACAGTTCTTTAAATTCCAAACAATGCCATGTGTTCGGCTACCAAATTGGATCAAGAAGCTCACGGAGCTTATCCATAGTATTGTTCTCAGAACCATTTATGGAACATATATTTCATCCACAGGGTCTACATCTTGAAACACGGTTTATTATTCTGGGCTCACAGCAACATTCAGCGCTTTGGATTCAAAAGCTGCTGACAGTTCATTTCCATTGCTCAGTCTTTGCATTTCTGGGTTCAAATCCAGTCGAGTCCTGGCAAGCTGACGACTCCGGGAGCGCACCTTCAGCTAAAGACATGAGGAAAAGATTTTTATTAGCAGAAGATAACCATCAAACTAAATTATTCCATGACTCTTTTAGGACAGACAGATACATTTGGGTGGAAACATAAAAGCAATTGCCATAAAACTCATTAGAAAAATAGACACTTCTCATACCATTTTCAAGTGATATAGCATTCCTGCTAGCTACAGGGCAGCCAAAATAATCCCTCATTGGAGAAGCAACCACTGGATGTATACTTATCAGGTACCTAGATAATCTGAAAAGGAAGCAAAAATAATTAGGATCAAAAAGTTAACAATATGAAAGCAGAAATGTAGAATCAAATGCAAGTGTGTGAATTATTACAGACAATGATGTAAAGTGTTGGTCTTCGAACCAAGCCCAGCAAATCCCTTCAGCACATTTCCTAACTAAACACATCACACAAGACCCATTGGGGTGTGACTGCAGAGAGCCATTTTAGTGTGGCAACGAATAGAGACAGTACCAGCATCTTGCAGGACTGTGCCCTTTATGCACATTTTATATGTCCTGGAGTGTAAGATCTAACTGCATATACTTTCCAAATACACAGTAACTACAGGCAGAGAGATACAAGCATGCAGATCCAGAAGTCTGCTTCTTTACTTATATGATGCCTATTGTAATTGAAATGTTTGTATAGCCCCAACTTACAAAGTTTAAGTTTAAATTATATAACTTTTGTTAAAAGCACCTCCAGCTCCCACATCAAATCATAAATCCTTTGAAAATTAATTCTTCAGCCTCTATGTAAGTCTTTTTTTCCCTAAACAAGTACTTCTTCCACAATTCTCTATTTTCTTTAATGTTTTCTTCTTACCAATAACTGCCACACATTGCTTATCATGCAAAGTCTTTAAAGTAGAATCAAATGCCACAGAAAATGCGGCACATTTTCTAATCCTTATTGCATGCCTTTAATTTCTTAGTCAATTTATGTTGACTTAGGTGCAGGCAAGAGTTCTGTTGCAAGGATGAAAGTTGCCAACCACTATGAGTGTCTCAGAAACTTCAGGGATGAGGTACAAGATTTAGGAGACCTAAAGTAGGAATAAGTTCCAGCATTACCAGATGTTTCCTATAAATGCAAAATGAAACCATAATGTGATTTCAATATAGTCAACACCAATTTCCACTTTAACTCTGCTAAATCATCAGTGGATGATGATAGGTGATCCTGATAATTCTAGCTGTCTGATGTTTTGCCATGAAGTTCTTGCTTTCAGTGGCCTATATTTTGCCAAACATAACCAATTGGAGTACATTTTCTTTCTTTACTCTAGGTGGTTATGTTTTTGCTTAGGTTCTTAGATTTTGAACAGTCAGTTCAGCTGTTTCTGAAAACTGGGGAAAAGAGTCAATAACTCTGCAAGAGCTTGAACTAACATTTTACATATTCTTTATGTTTACACATAGCAATAGGGAAATGCAAAATTTGTGCTGTGCCCATGACAAACCTCTGCTTTGGGCAGATGACAAGTTTCTAAAATATACATATTTTTAAATCTTTATACTGTATATTTTCTATACACATTTTCTATATATTCATTACATATATAAATAAAACGTATGTATATATATCAGATTTGTAGAAATTATGATTGGCAGAATTTAAAGGATGTTTGCTGAAAATATCACTTGGCATCCCATCTGCACTGAGCATGCTTCATCCTCCCGGAAAGATTTATAAATACCAGTTACAGAAAGCACACTGTTGGGGAAAGATTCATAACTCTGGGTGAATTTTCACTTCAGAAATCACTCTTGACCAGGAAAAACAATCAATTATACTGGGGGAAGAAGGAAAACATTCTTAGCTCTAAGGAATCTGTTTCCCTGAGTCTCTGCTGCTCCAGTGCACAGTGCACACCCTTGAGCATTCTCACCCAGATCCCGCTCCTGTTGTCCTGACCTGCTGGATTTTGCCAGCCCACAGCATTCCTGGGAGGTCCACAGAGGGCCAGTGCATAACTGCAAAAGCCAACTTCATTGTTCCTCTGTTGGAAAGAGGGGACTCAGCATCATATGATTCCAACAGAAATCAGTCTACAATGCTAAACTAATTTAACACCCCAAATGCACTACATGCCTATCCATAAAAATCAGACTAGGATTCGCCCCAAGAACCACGAACTGAACCCACAGTTGATGGTCTGCGTTACTGCCTATGACTGACACACCAACCTCAGCAATCCCCAGGGTGTCCTTCAAACCTCTGCTGGGCAGCTGGTGTGTGTAAGCGTTAACAGCTGCTTCTTGCATTCATGTAGTGGAAGCCTGGGCTGTGTAACTATCTATTGACTGTCCCTTGTGGACGTACCAAATGAAATTAGATGTGGTAAAATAATTAACTTTTTCTAAGAAATTTTGAAAATGTTAGAAGACTACATTGTCTGTAAGACTGAGAATTTCAAGAGAGGAAATATTAAAATTAGGTTGTTCCTTATAAACTGTCACTTGGGAAAAGATGTGCTGGACTGGTGAATTCTGTGTTATCCCTGTTGTCTTGAAGTGTCTCTCTACGAATGGGTTTGATGTGGATGACATGGGCAATAACAATTACCAGCTGAAAGCCTGTAGCTGCATGAACACATGATAGTTGTCTGAACCAACCACCACTCTCATGGAGAAGAATCACTGGAAATTAGCACATGGCTGCAAGGAGAACAGAGGAAACTAATTTAATTTAGGTCTTTGGGAATACAGGAGTAAGTGGTTCAGCTCCCAGTCCCTTTCAAGGAGTCATAGGATGGTTGAGGTTGGAAGTGACAGGTCAGAAGGACATCAGCTGGTCCAAGCCCTCTGCCCAAGCAAGGTCACCCAGAGGTAGTTGCCTGGAACTATGTCGAGATGTTTTTTAATGTCTCCAAGTTAAAGACTCCACCCTCCCTAGGCAACCTATGTCAGTGACTGGTTACAATGTATGACATTTACTGGTTATCAGGGTGTGCAAATGACATCTCTGACTTCTAGGGACTATATATTCACAATTTTGCCTTTTCCTATAGTCTCCATTCTTCTTTTTCCCATCATAACTTTGAAAGTATCCTTCTGAAAGTACATAGTATTTGTAGGCACAATTAATAAAATATATGTACTGGAAATACAATCCCAGTTTTGGATTTAACTCTTAAAAATTCAATAACCCAAAGTCATAAAGTACATGTAAATATTTCATTACACACATTTAATTGGACTAGGAATGTGCTTTTCTCTGATGTAGATTTATGAAACTGGCTGCAAAAAGGGATAGGGATGCTACTTGACTCTTCTTTCTATTTTATGACAGAGTATAAATCATTGTCAGTATTTTAATATATTGAATATTATTAAGGTTTAAGTAGTGTCTATTTTTTTTTATTAGAACTTTTCTTTGAATAATTGCTTCAAATTAAATTGAAATTCATTTTTTTTAATATGAAAATGCTACAGACATTTTCATTTCTTAGAATGTTCTTGAAAGGGAAGTTAACAGCAGGGAGATATACTGGAGATTTAGTATTCGCTGACATAGTGGAAGCATTATCAAAGAAACTGGGGTTTCAAAGGGTCAGTGTTAGTTCATTTCTATATTTTTCATGGAGCAGACTCCTAAAAAAAACACCCACAAAACCAAACAAAACCAACTAGCAAGCAAATACAGAATAAATGACAAAAGCACACACCGTATTGAGCATATTACCTGGTGGAGAATTCCAGTTATGAACATCATCAGTGTGGAGGAAACCTTCTTACACCACAAGTCTCCAAAGGCGAGTGGCCTCAGGCAGATGGAAAGGAAATAGTGCAGGAAGTGGAGCCTTGGCAAGTGGCTTGTTCAGAGCTGCTCGCAGGGCCCTCCCCACACACTGTGCCAGACTCTGCAGCCTGAAAAGCCCCTGCTGCAGCATGTGCCCTGTGCTGAGCTCCTTAGGATTTCATGTTGAGGTGCCTGTGCTGGGGAGGGCTGGGATTCTTGCTCTGTCTGACGGGCTGAAACCTGGGGAGCAGGGCTAGCACAGGAGCTCCTTCATTAACTGCTTCCACTTTAATCAAACCTTTCTTATGCACCTGGACAGTAGCTTTTTAGCCTAGCTGGCCTCTGCTGAGCTCACAAGTACTAAGAAAAACTCGTCAATTAGCTTAAATGAGTGAAGTAACCAGAATTCTTGGATTTAGCATTGGTGACTTCTTGTAATCTCAACATTTTCTCACTGCAGCTGCTGGCTAGGATTGATCTTTTCTCAACAGCATCACCTTCCTTGAAGTCAAAACATCACCTGACTTTTGCTAGTAGGAGATGGACAAATTTAAAGTTACAGGTTAAACTAACAACACAATTAGCAGAATGCCACAGTTCAAGTCACAGTTCACCTGCTGCTGAGTCCAGCCCCTCCCTTATATATTGACTGAGGCAGCTGTATGGACCTTGAGTGGTTTCACAGGGCACGTCAGCACTGCCCACTGCAGGGACACACAGGTACCCAAACTACTTTTAAATAAAAATATAGGTTGGAGGAATCATACTGCTGCCTTGTAAGAGTGTTCCACGTTAATTTTACTCAAGACTACTGATGTAAAGCACAGTGCTACTGCAACCAATTTGCTTTCAGGACTCAGCCTCTCTCATTTACAGCTCACCTTCGATGGCTTTTTTACCACACAAGAATATGGCCCTGGGGACCCACATTTACGGAGCACCATCTCTCGTTCTCATCTCCTACGAGTGAAGGCTGTTTTAATGGGTTGGAGTTGTGGCCCTGAGGGACAGGGGTGGGGACTTGCTGCTTGGTGACTGGGGAGGGGCCCTACCCTGAAACCAGCCCCAAGGGAGCCCAGCTCATCATGGGGATGAAACGAGGCTCCAAAAACATGTGTTCCTGAAACATTGTGTGCTGGTTGGGTTTTTCTGTGGTTTTTTTACGTTTTAAATCACAGAAAGCTGTTGGGGTTGCAGTGTGTCCCATCAATCAGCATACCACGCAGTGGCTATATTAAACATCCTACTGAGTCTCACAGGGAGCGTGAAATTTCCAGTGACACAAAAAAATATCCAGCAGGCTTTCTTAAACAATTTATATGTTATGGGACTGAAAGTTCAGTGAGTAAAAACTGTATTTTATCTTCCCTGCATATATATTGCTTGGTGATTAGGTCAAAAATATCACACATAGAGATGCAAGTGAAAAATATGACTATTCATAGGCAGAGATGGGAAAACAAGAGGGTTCTTTGTTCATTTTAGTCCCTGAACAACAGATTCAGAGAATGATTGGGCATTGCTAGGGAGAGCTGCTTTTCTGTCTCTTACAGCTATTTTCAATCTTTTGTCTGGACATACCTGCAAAGCTTGTGTAAAATTACTAGCAAAATACATATTTTATCAATTCTTGGCCACCTCCCATGCAAAAATGCATGAAGAGCTAGCTCATCCTTCAACTGGCAATATTAGACAAATGCAAATCAGCCACATTTCCATCCTATTGACTGCTAAGGGGTTTGATCTTGTCTTCAAATACTTGCAGGGATGCGGGGGGCCTCAGTAGACCTGGTAAGTCTAAGTTGGGTAATTAGTGCTGAAAAATCTGAAGTTCATGTTTCCTGTTTAATGGGGTAGATGTATGCTGGACTTTCCAGAAAAAGAATTTGTTCAAGGAAAGGGGAAAGACCAAATTCAGACCTTCTGTGTAGGGACTGTGCCTTGTCTCAGCTGAATCAAGGCAGAAGTTTTTAGCAATGAAGATTCTTTTATGTTGAATTTAAGAATAGTTTTCATTTCAGCAAAATAAATGAAAAGCAATAATGAATTTTTAAAGCACAGGACAAGCAATTGGGCACAAGGCATTTCTGGGCTTTTTGCCCAGATCTGTCACTGACTTCTTGATTATATCTTGTGGGTCTGTTTTATGCTTTTAAGGTAAAAAAAGAAATTCAGTAATGCGAATGTTTAAGGAAATGGAGAGGTTTGATTCACTGCAGTGTGATCTGTAGGGTCATGATGCAGGCTGGGTTAAGAGACCTTCAGTGTATTTCAGTCCTTCTCTATATCCATTTTGCCATTTTTCTTTATTACGTACTGGCCCCAAATCTGTTTTCTTCAGGGCAAATGGTCTATCTGGCTGTATGGGTATAGCAAAGTAGCCATGCAGGACAGAGATGTGTGCTAGCTTTAAAGTACGTGTCTCATTACAGAGGACATTCCTACAGGCAAAGTCACCAGGCTTCTCTGAGATGCATGAAGGACCATGCTGAACTGGTGGAGATCCTTTTAATGTTTTGAGTTAACTCAGAGCCATGATGCAATATGCAGCATAGACCTATCCCCATGTGGGCATTTTCTACAGGATGCTATAAACAGAGCACTCACGTCATTCTGCAGACGGACACAGGAAGGGCTGCTTACTTTATGGATCTTGTCACAACCCACTCTTCTTGGTGAACTGGGGGAATGGGCTCTGTAGGTACAGACGTGTGCACACAGGAGATGTTACCAGAAAACAACAAGAGGAAAAGTGCATATGGAGAGACAGTGCATGTGGAAGTCTCACAAAAGGTGATAAGCTCTGGAGACTTGTGTTTCTCCTGAATCTGAGATAGCTGATAAACTCAGAACAGCAAGAGCCTGTAGATTGTCCAAGGCCGTTGCCATGCAAGAGCATCAGCACCAGGCTTTGTAACTCACACCGCAGTCAAGGAGGTGGTGGCTGCTACATGTAGACACTGAGAATGGTCTACAGGGTTGATATAAGGAAGGAAGGGACTGCTGACCACCTAGTTCCTAAAAGCTACTGGTGCATTACCATGAAGCTCTGCTTCTCAGTGAATACCCAGATTTGGCCTCCCCACTGCTGCTCTAGCTGGGTAAAATGAATGACTGAGAGGGGTAACTGAGTGGACTGTACCAACAATTACCTGCTGTTAACAGGTGTGACACTTTATTCTCTTATTAATAATTGCGTAACTCATAAAACGTGTTCCAATAAATGTTGGTGGTAATCTGTATCTCCCCCTTACTTGTTCCCCTGTCTGGAAAATGTACCTCCTTCTCCCCCATATCTGGAGACAAGGAGACAATGCAAAGAAGATTCCATACTGTCCTCACATGGAATTGGGGAGGCAGGGATTATCCTCTGGAGAGGGAGGCAGGAGAGAGAAAAGCTTTTACAGGGGTACAGAAGGAGAAGCCAGCAACACACCCCAGGTATGAGTCCTCTGACCTGACCTAGAGGTCACTCATGACATCTAGGTACTGATAGAAACATAAGACATAAATTAACAATAATGGTGGTATTAAGTTACCAAGCTCCTTAGACAGATGGTGCTACAGGCTGTTCTGCCTCTTTCATTTGGTTCATAAAGCAGACAGAAGTACATAGTCATGTAAAGATTGCTAAGAATTTCTGTTCACAGCTGACTTTTTGCAGAGGCTGGTTTTTAGATGCTGTTTAATTTTTGGAAACAGAACACCTCAGTCCACAGAATTTTTATTTCATTAATAGAGCTAATAGTCTCATGAATGGACAATAAAATCTTTGCCTTTATATTCTTCAGCCCTGTTGCTAAGAGCTACATAGAGTAACAAACTGTACACATAAAATTTCACCTTTTTCTTCACTAAAAGCCCAACAGGAAGGAAAAAAAAAAAAGTCTGCTGACTTTGATTAAGATTTTGAAAAACCTTCTATGGTTTTTACCACGCCAGGCTGCCAGTTTATAGTCTGGGAACATTATCACAGTTTCATTTCCACAACAAAAAGGCTCCATTCTTTTCTTCAAGGTTTGACCGTTCACCCTGTCCTTGCTGTTTTGCATCAGAAATGCACTTGTGTTGTCAGCCCCTCTATTAGCACTCACTTATCGAGGGTGCCAAAGAAAAGTAAAAGAAAAGGACAAGTGTCTAACAAGTTACTATAGTTTCTTTTGTGCTCTCAAAATTTGTAGGCTTCAGGCATTTAAAAATGTAATTAACATTGTGTATATGATAAATTTAAAAAATGGGTGAACTTTTCACACTTGAATGTTAAAAATTTCCATTGTCTGTTACCAGCAGATTTCAGTGGCTGGTAATTTTTACTCGAGGGATTTTTGTCAGGCTTTAATCCTGATAGGTCATACTAAGCAGACCATACCAAGTTGGGTGGCAGTGTTGATCTGCTGGAAGGTAGGAAGGCATTGCAGAGGGATCTGAACAGCCTGGATTCATGCGCCAAGAACAACCGTGTGACGTTCAACAACACCAAGTGCTGGGTCCTGCACTTGGGTCACAACAACCCCATGCAGTGCTGCAGGCTGGGGAACAGTGGCTGGAAAGCTGCCCTTGGAAAAGGACCTGGAGGTGCTGGTCGACAGTGGCTGAACATGAGCCAGTGTGTGCCCAGATGGAGGCCAAGAAGGCCAATGGTGTCCTGGCCTGGATCAGAAATTGTGGCGAGCAGGACCAGGACAGGGATTGTCCCCCTGTACTCAGCACTGGTCAGGCCACACCTCGAATCCTGTGTCCAGTTCTGGGCCACTTCAAGAAAGACATTGAAGTGCTGGAGTGTGTCCTGAGAAGGGCAACAGAGATGGTGAAGAGTCTGGAGTACAGGTCAGATGAGGAGCAGCTGAGGGAGCTGGGGCTGTTTAGCCTGGGGAAAAGGAGGCTCAGGGGAGACCTTATCACTCTCTACAACTCCCTGAAAGGTGGCTGTAGCCAGGTGGGGGTTGGTCTCGTCTCCCAGGCAACATGTGACAGGATGAGAGGACAGTGTCAAACTGTGCCAGTGGAGATACAGGTTGGATATCAGGATGAATTTCTTCATGAAAAGGGTTGTTTAAACATTGGAACAGGCTGCCCGGGGAGGTGGTGGACTCACCATCCTTGGAGATATTTAAGAAATTACTGGCTGTGACATTTAGTGCCATGGTGTCGTTGACAAGGTGGTGATTCCTGGAAGTTTGGACTCAATGATCTCAGAGGTCTTTTCCAACCTAAATGATTCTCTGATTTTACAGATACAGAACAGGAAATATCCTTTTAAATGTTCAGTGTAAAATAGAAGGTATTTTCCCTCCAAAAGTGAGAGAAAAGAATTCCAGTTATTGCAGGCTGGTAGGTGGGAGGCATCTTGCTAATATTACATATTGCTAATTCTTTTTTCTTTCACTGCCATTTTATACAGCCATTTAGTCACAAGTTATGAAAATGTGTGAATAATCCAGTTCTGCTATGCCAACTTAACACTGCTTCATACACAAATCAAATACCATCTTGGCAACATCTGAAGGTACAACAAAATTAATGCTGTGGAGAATGGAGAGATCATGCAGCTGGAGATCTTACATGACAGTGTTCTTACTCCGAAGTACCCCCGTTAAGTTCCAGAAGAGACCAATTGTTAATGGAAATTATCATTTTGCAGTTGTCCTACAAGGAATCCAAAGGTTTCAGAGTAGTCTAGTTTAAAGCGTTGTGGTATCTATATCACAAAACCATGTATCACAGCTGATACACAGGTGACAGACTGGATGGCAAACTCAGCAGCAAATCCAGTAACTATTGCATTGTCCCCTGGTTACAGCATTTGCAGGTCAGAGTAAGGTAACACAGCACCAGGAAATCTGCATTGTGCATGTTCTGTGGTAATAACCTCAATTTCTTTCTGTGAGGCTAACAGGAAGATGCCTAAGAAATGTGCTGGTTCACAGAGTCCTTAAAAATGCAGTTGAGGCTTAATCTCTAGGAGGATATTACACCAATTTGAGCAATTAGGATTAGAAAGAGACAGAATTAAGTCAGTACTACTGAGTTTTGTTTATGTGTCTCTTTAAAGATTGGTGCCCAAGAGAAAAAAAAATGCTGTGACAGAATTTTAAAGTAAACACCTCAGCATTTTAAAAACTGCAAAAACCATTTTTGCTGGAATGCCATGAACATTATTGCTGTAAGACAAAGTGAAGGACAGTCCTATAAACAATACATAAAAAAACAAAGACACCACTTGTCACACTTCTTATTTCAGGGCTGAAATGCTAGCTACAAGTTCCCATTGCCCTATTTTAATGTTCCCAGCTGGCTTCTGCAGGGAAGCGCTTACTTTTTTTTCATGAAGGAATGAGACTATACCTTAATCTAATACAATTCATATAGGGAACACAGAAAAACTGTCTCCCTTTTTGCTCCCTATCTCCCTGAGCTGGTAAGACAAAAGTATACTAATTGCAGATCACTAGCACTGATATGAGACTTTCTGGAAAGCAGTGTAAATAAATCAATGTTTAATCAAAGGGACACAATAAACTCAGTTGAGAAGCCTCACCCCATTGCATCTCTCCATGGTCCCTCTAGTCTATAGTATGTCTAGTATGTCTGCTGGAGGCAGGTGTGAGCATCACAACAGCATTAAAGGCATTATCTGCCTGCTCATGTCAGAGATAGGATGAAGAAACATGACCTAGAATATTTATTTCTTCCTAAATGAAGCCTGGAAAGAAAGGACAATGAAATGAAGAGCCAGGAAGTCAAAAAAAAAAAAAAAAAAAAAGGGAGGGGGGAGGAGAGGGATGAAGAACGGGCAGTGGTTTTTGGGTACATTCTGAGAGGTTCTTGGAGGGACGGAGTATCCAAGGCATTCAGAAGGGTTACAGATTAAGACTCATGAAGCAGGTGCAGTGATTCAGATTGGATGAAGACATAGTTAGACAGAGAAGGTGAAGATGAGTTTAGCAAATTTGTTTCAGAATCAGCAAAAGGATGATTAGAAATGAGGGCAGAAAAGGATAAGTATTTTGGTAATAAATTGTCATGAATAGGCTTGGTAATGCTACGTAGAATAAAATAATTACATTTAATAAGTGAGTAGATGGAGTGACAATGAGAAATCAAAGGTAACAGTAAGACTACAAGACAAGGAGGAGAGTAAAATTCTGAACAAACAGAAAAGGGAGAAAAGAACATCCTGGAGACAGCTAAAAAAAGTCTCATTTGAGGAGAGTTTGAAATGGCAAGGTAACACCAAAGAAACTATGTCAGAGACAAGAATTCTCAACAGGAGGAAAAAAATAGCTGTGAGCAACAGAAATGGTTGGGGAGGATGAGGTAGTCAAAATAGAGACTATAAAGATAAAAGGAGGAGGACTGAGGGTGGAAACTTGCAGGGTGCCAACAGATGGTGAAGAGGGAGTGGGAGGATCTACCAGAGGAGGTGCTGAAGAGAACAGTGTTTGATGTTAAAGTAGCAAGCAGAGAGCACAGGCTCACCAAAGGGTAAGATGGAAAGGAGGGTGATGCGGGTAAGTGCCAGTGGTCCTGAAGGCTGCATTAAGGGGAATCTGAACTGAAAGAAGCCCTCTGGCTTAGCTAGGAAAAAACATAGGTGAAGGAGGTCTCCATGGATATTGAAACTAGGTAAAACAGAAAGTCTGACTAATGCAAGACAGGAATGAATATTTGGAAGTCTAATTGGGTGTGGGAAAAGCTCAGTGGAGAAATGAGCCTTGAGAATGAGAAATGTGAGTGACCATGATATGGACCCAGACCAGCAGAGAATCTGAATCCTCTATTCAAAGAAACGAGTTGGTTTTATATACTTTTTCAAGACACAGTACTTCCTTATATGGTATTTTTCACCAAGCGACCTATCACACATTGCCACATCAGCAATGCACCTCCTAAATGTCCTTCTGGTGGAGGCTCATGCGCTGCCCACCTGTCCGGCAGGCTCCTCTCCACACGGCTCTGCTCTGTGGCATCTCTTCTCCCCAAGGTCAGGCAGAGACAAGCTTCTCTGGGCTGCCATGGCGTTCTGCAGGCACATCCCAGAGCCTGTAACCCAATTCTATCTCTTATCTCTCCCCACAGGGAAAATGCAACCATGGTTCCAAGCTGACTGAAAAAGCTGGAGAAGGGAGGCAGGGCAGCAGAGAGACAGCTGAGGAATAAAAGAACAAAGGGCATTAGGACTGTGTCAAACAGGGAGTAGAGAGGAAACACCAAAGAAATCTTATGCTCCAAAGCAGAGAAAGCAAGATGAGTTTGGATTTAATTGAGAGTAAACAGAGGAGGTAGGAAAATCAAAGTCGCTTTAATTGTCTTTAAAGCAAATTTTGCTCTTTATTATTAGCAAAGGATTGCACACTTTGAAATTCTCACTTGCAACTGCAAGATCCAGAAGTCTCGATAGATGAGATATAGAGCCATATATTAAACTGATGCTATAGTTGACCTTGTTTTCTGAAGGAGAAACAAGAGATTAATTTATATGGAAGACTTCCAGCCACTAAAAGCACAATTGAACTAGACAAAATATCATAAAATCTGCCTCAGTTATGGGGCAATCTAGCCACTAGCACTGGGGTGAAAACATTTTGAAGAATGATTAGGGTTGAATAACATATTTATAGCCCCGGAAATTGCAGAATAAAACTCTATGGGAACCCCCATTTTCAGGCTTTCTTTTTCTGAGGAGACTACAGGACTACTGGGGCCATACCAGCCAAGTATCAGTGCAGGCTGGTTTTGCTCAGTAACTGGAAGATTGACTTACCTGGCATGGGTTGGATGGAGAACTTGCACCTAGGTTATTAGTTTAGGAAGTCAGCACAGATCTTTCATGGTTTTTCAGGTATTAAATAATCATGACAGAGGAGCCCAGCTCCCAGTTTCCAAGCTACTTATGGCTTACCAAGCAGTTGATGTTGCTCAGAAGGGCTGCTGATGAGACAAGCTCTCCTTGCACATTGGCACTGACTATTTATGCCCTGGTTCCACAGCAAGGTGTGAGAATGATGTAATGTGCCGTGCTGGTACTTGAGTGCTATAGCTGTACAGGCCCCTGACAGATGGAGTAAGTTTGCTTCAGACACTAAAATATCCATCACTGCAGTGCCAGCAGCTGCTGTTGGTCACACCCTCAGATGGTATGCAGTGGAGTGTTAGCAGGGCTAACAGCATTGCTTCAGTTGAGTATAGAAGATGTTGATCCATGGTAAGCCACTGACTAAGGCTGTTATGTCTTAATCTGAAATATAAAAGTGAATTTACGTATCCAGCATAGAGAACGTGAGAGCACACTCCCTATAACCAACCAGAACTATATCCTTGCAAATTACACCTAACTCCCCTGCAACAGGACAAGATAAAGAAATTGCAAAACAAATTTTGAAATATATTGTTCTCTTTTGTTTGGGTAGAAGAGTACCAAATAATAAATCCCATGAGAATAAATAATGCTTTCTTTAAAAGTCCCCCTTTTTAAGTATGCCTTAGCATAATTAAGTTCATTTAACAGGGCAATGACTTGCCTCTTCCACCTAGCCTCTTGCAGGCTGATCTTGGTAAAGATGTTAAACAATACATTTTTAAGAAGCAAACACTCTTCAAATCACTCAGACAAAATAATCTTTAATTGTCTGCTTTCAAAATATTTTCTTCCACAGAAAAGTATTTTTTTGCATCACAAAATCAGCAACACAGTAGTCAGCTTTTTTTTTTTAAACCAGCATGATAGCAGGAGGCTTTCAGGTTGGTTTTGTTTTCCAAAGATTACATATTCTGTATGGTTTAAGTACAGAAACAGCCTAGCCATGTTAGGAAGCTGGGCTGACAAAAACTTCAGAGAACCTATACAAATCTATACATTAATACACCTGCTGATTAATACTGTGTGAATTTCTCACAACTCAGATCAACTTATATCTAGTAAGAGGCAAGAGCTTTTGTAAAACTTCCAGTCAGAAGAAGACCCAGAATCTCGTTCCAGAAAAAGTGCAGTTTCTGTCAACTGCACCAGTCTGTCCTAGAGGAAAATACAAAAAGATATAATTTCTCTACTCTTGTTTCTCATCTAGATGTTAAGAACTTCTAACTTGCTTTTGAAGTCTTCACTCTGAGAAGAATAACGGAAGTATAAGAGGATGATAAAATCTGGCAGATAAGATTTGCCACAAAATGCTTGAAAGCCAAAAGGATGCACAGTTGATGAAAAGACATGGCATCCTGAGATCCATCAGAAATTTGGAGAGAAGATGCATTGCATATGCTCATAAACCTGTAGTTTTCCCCATGACTCAGAAACCAGTCATCTCAGCTGAAAAATACCCCGAGCACCACAAACCCAGGACAAATTCAGGCTGGATTTTAATGACCTAAATGCATTAATAATGGCTGGCTGGTAAAAATCCAGCCGAGGTCCAATTGCAAGTCCCTGTGAGTTTATTCCTGCAAGGAAGAACCAACACAGCATTTGACCATGTACTCAAGAGTGATTGATAATGGCTCTCCAGGAGCTAAGAACCACATGGCTACAAAGCTGCAAGATTTTCTCACACATATTACTACAGCACCTGTAATGATGGCACAGGGTAACTTGTAGCTTTGAAACTTTCATTGTATTTGTTCTACAGATCATCTTTGGATTTTGCTCTTCAACTTCCTTATGCTGGCACCTTGACCTAGGAGCTAAGTGACAAAACTCTGTACATCATCATTTTAAAAATGAGTAGAATTAAACCCAGGGAGAACAAATGGAACTCAAGATTCTGGGATTTACATTTAATTTATTTTAAAACTGCTAAAATTCTACTTAAGACTAATTATACACTAATTATTCCCAAGAAGAGACAGGGCAAAACGGGAAGAGTGCAATGGGCAAAGCGTGAGTGTGTGCACAGAACAGTATGACAGGAGAGGGGTGAGATTTGCCAAGCTGTCAGCAGCCGGGAGAGTTGGTATGTAAGGACTCTGTGCATTGAAGATCTGTCATGTTGTACAGCCCCTCACTGACCAAAGAAGTTTTAAAACCAACTTTGTCCTACTATGCAAGGATTGAAAGCATTAAGCATTTAAAGCTCTGACATTAATCCCTAACATTATTGTAATCTTCAGTATTAAATAGCTGCCATTTTATTTCAACTCTACAGTGATTCTCTGAACTTCTTTCATCAGGAATGGCAAAAACAATTCAGATACTTCTGGCATCAGTCTAGCATTTGTAGTGTATTCTGGGACTTCTTCTTTACTCACTCAGATTTATTCCAGTGTAAAACTGATGTAATAGAGAACTGAGTCTCCAGCCTCTGTGTTTGAGTCACCAGACCTTAGCCTGAGTATAGAAAGCAATAAATCAGTGTATCTGTTACATATTTCTTGTCTTTCTTATCTCCAGAGGCAAAATTATTTTGGATAGTTGCTGTAGGGAGCAGAAAGACCATGTGTTTTCAGCTTTTGTGATATTGGTTGCTTATTGGATCAGAAGATTACAGAGTAATCTAAAAAAAGAAAATTCCAAACAATAATAATATCCAAATGTTATAGCTATGTGAAGAAAAATATCCTCAGTGAAGACTTTGCAACAAATTAGGAGGTGATGGAGAGGTTAATTTGGATGTAATTCTTAAGGTTATTTGACTTGTGACTGGGAGCAGCACTACTGAAGAAAGCACATTGAACCTCTCTGATAGGACTTTATCTCAGTCACTAGCAAAGGCCCTGTCAACAAGGCAGTGGTCCACAGTTTCCAGGAAGCAGGGCCAGTGAGCAGCTGATGTAGGCATTGCACACATGCAGTCTTCAGCAGCACAGCCCAGAAAGGTGCTAAATTGTTGTTCTGCCCTCTGCTCTCCCATTATCACTTCTCTTTGCCCAAACAAAGGCCCATGAAGCTGACTTCATGCCTCCCTCCAGCCCAAAACTTCACAGTTTTCTCCTGGTTTCTAAAAGGATATGCAAGTATAACCTTGGATAAAAACTTGTTTCCCAAATCTAAGCTCTATGAAAAGCAGTTAGATGCTTAGTGAAAAAAATTATTTCTCTTCCTTCTTATTTATGCTGCAAAATAACAGCACACACAAAGACAAGGGCCACCCTCCTTCCCTCTGAACAAACATACACTGACACTCGAGTGGTTGTGGTTAAACTGATGAGTGAGCTGAAAGTACCAACTGCTGGCACAAAGGGATTCAGAGCCGGTACGTGTTTCTCACAGCTGTTACATTTTCCCTAGCAGGCATGAAATTTACTGTTTGAAAAGACACTTCCTTTTTTGAAATTGTTGCTAGCTTTGAGAAAAATGACACATTTCAAGCTTCCTTTGCACATTGTAAGGAAACACAAACAACAATGGTAAGATTAAACAACATTCAAAAACAAACATTCAAGAGATTCTCTGCCAGTCACCTTTAAAAATCTGCAATTTTCTGTAAAAGGACTCTGCTGCATTTTTTCCCATTAAATCCCTTATATCTCAGTTCTGTGTTTCTGCTAGATGTGGAGAGGTGGATTCAGAGCCTAGTACCATATCTACATATCCCCCATCAGGGACGTGATGTGGCATACTACTTCAGCACAGTTTTAGGAATCATCTGGGCTGAAGTCAGATATTAGTTTATATTCAACAATCGTCTTAAAAGTTATGTTACACTCTTCCAGGAAAATGAGGGAAAAAAAAAAAACAAGATTAAAAAATGCCATTGGAAGCAAACTGTAGAGATACATACTTTTTCATACAGATACACTAAAAAAATATGCTAAAGGGCCCAAAAATATGGAAGTTCTCTTCTGTATTCACGTCTTTTCTGCTAGATGTTCAAATCAAGATCTACTTGAGGAAAATATGGCTGCTATGAGAACAGACCTTTTCTACACTGAACTCCTCAGCTACATTTTCATTGCTTGTCATAGAGATCTCTTCCTAAAATGTAAATCTGCACCCAGCACTATCAGTGATAATGTCTCTCTAAACTTTCCAAATGGGCCTTTATGTGGTCGTCCATGGTGCATTTATCTTCACATTTTTTTAATCTAAAAGTTGGCCATCTAGTCCAAACCAGTTGTCCAGGAAACTTCTCCAGTCAGTGGAGGGAGACGTGTCTTCACAAGGCAAAGATACACACCTCAAGAAGTGCGTTTGGCACCAATAAGAGGAACTGCCCACTGGATGAACCTGTGTGAGCTCACTAAATGTGGAGACAGCTAGCTGAGACAAGCTGAGCCTCTACATACCTGAGCATGGGTGAGATAAAGCTCACCACGAATGTACTGTTGCACTGGGGCTGCTGTAAGGCTCAGATTCACTCCATCATTGTTTAGGACGTTTCCAAGGTACCTATGGGATAAGTCATTTGCCTGAGGGACTTCCTATAAAGACTGGAGAATGACAGGCACATACTGAGAGTGAGCCATGCCACAGGGCTGCACAAAAGAATGTGAGAAAAACACTCAAATTCTATTCAGGCCACCAAAGACCTGCTGAGAGACTACAGCTGAATCAAGTGTGACCCCGTTCCATTTCAGGCAACCTGGACAAGAGGTTAGCACAATGTGTGATGAATCCCAGCCTAAACCCCACTAAACTGGATTTTCATGTGTAATATACAGCACTATATGTATGTATGTATATTGTCATACCTTGGTGTAAGATAAACAATACCTAAGTATAAGGCAAAATCATAATTGCCTGAAATGCTAGCTCTTAGAGAGGTTTTTTTTAAGCAGAGGAAACCAGATGTTGACTTTATGGAGGTGATAAACTATTTTAAAAAACATAGTACAATAGGATTTCAGCTGTTCAAACAGATTCTGCTAAGTCATCTGTATATGTTCAAGGAGAGAATCTGCCCTTAATGACTATGCTTCTGCTTATTTTTAACTGGCAACTTAAAACCATCAGTCAGCATGAAGTATTGGAGCCAAGTGGTCACCTGCTATGTTTATTAATTTCAGTATAGAGCCATTTCAGTTTTGTTTTTTGACATTCAGATGTCTGTGCACCATATTCCCTGATACATCTGCTCATAGTAGTGTGGTGCATGAAGATATGCACAGAGCTTGTGTGTCAGACCAAAGCTACTGAAACGTTTCTGTCCCAAAGCATCAAAGTCAAGAGTCCGAACAAGTATGCAAACTAGCCCAGCAGGAGCCTGGATAACCTGTAAAGTCAAGTTGCTATGGTGTAGCATTTGTGTCCACCCCACAAATGCTGCTCACCTGTAACACCACTCTCGGGGTAAGCAGACTCAGTTGAATGCAGAACTACCTTTTTTTCACCAGTCTTCCCTAGTCCAAGCCCTACTCTGAAGTGCAGCTCCTTGGTTATTTCTGCTGTTCCTGGTTTAACTGCTGTTACCTCCGTCCTGTTGGATCATAAAAGTAAAGTCAGTGCTGCTGCTAACCTAGACTGGACTCCAGTGTGCAAAGATCCAAGGCCAGTTTAGTCCAATCCCTCAGCTTAACTCTGCAAGCCTCATTAGTTAAAACAAGATACCCACCTCCTCCTTCTCCTTACCAAACTGTCCATACAGTCATAGTAATCCATATAGATGCTTAATGCCATATACCTGTTCATTAATTTTCTTTCATTACTGAGAAGACAACAGGATTCCACAGATATCTGAGGAAAACCTGAGCAAGTAATACATACGGATAAATTATGACTATGAAGTAGTGAAATTCATGCAAGTGAATAGGACTAATTGCTACTTTTCTCCCTCCCCACACATGGTGGAGATTTCTGTGCCTCTAAATAATATGACTATAATTACTGTTAATATTACTCCAGTTACGTTTCATAGAAATTAACTTTGGGGTTCTCCTTGGGACATTGTGAACATTTTCCCATCACCATTGATTTGCAAGTGCTTTCCTACAGTCTGATTTTTTTTTTCCATGCTAAAGTAAACTTCCCTTACTTTGAAAGAACATTAAAACCAAATTTATAACAGCATGTGGTGTATAACTGCTGGAATCTGAGGATATTATATACAGAAAGTTTACTAGAGAGCTCAGAGCTCAGGGATTTCTACGTATTAGTTATGACATCTCTAGGAATATTTCAACTTTGAATCAGAACTCAGGTGGGTTTTAGTAACATAAATTTTATCCCCAAAGGAATATTATCACACTAAAGGCAAATGATATTAGTTTGTTCCTCTATAAGAAAAAGTTCATTTTTGTAAAAAATAATGTGCTGACTAGGGGAACTTCTCTGCTGTGCTGGAAGATAGTATAAGGTTTATGCAAACCTTGTTCTGAGTATACATAGAGACCTCAGAATAGGATGTGAGGGGGTGTGTACATATATGGCTTTCATTCTCCAAACATTACAGTAATAATGGCAAGGAAAAAACTGGGATTGTTGTGCCCTAGTTAGCTTGTTAAATGTTCACACTAATAGATATTGTTACCAACTGAAAAAACAGCTCTTGATGTTGAGACTGTTATATACTGGCTAGAGATAAGGAAGAGTTTTTAGACTGAAACTAGAACACAGATAGGTAAGCAGGCAGGTGATTTCAAGCAAAGTCAATTTGTGTCTTTCTTGCAATAGATGGAATCACAAGATAAGTGAAACAGTCATTTATTACATGTTAAGCAATTCAGATGTGTTTAGCAGCTTTAGTTTTCCAATGGCTTGAAGCAGGAATTTGGAGATTGGCATAATATAAGCATGATCCTACTGATCTGTGTTTGACTTTCTCTGTTAAATGCTGCCTACAGCAGAGCAAGCTGATAGCCTGAATTTGAAAGGAAATGAGGCTTATTTAATTAAGATCTCTGCCAATCCTTCCCTAGTAAGTTTTGGACCAGATGGCCAGTTGAAAAAAAAGAAAGGTAAATGGGACTGAAGTCTGTGCAGCTGGAAGTTCCTGGAAGATTTTAGAAAAGCAGTAAATGCAAATAGAAGGAAGAATTAAATATTGCATAGCCAGTGGAGAAGACAAGTGAGCTCAAGTTACCTGTTGTTTTTGGCAGCCCCTCAGCAGCAATATTTAGATTTGAAATTACTGCATGCAGCTTTTTTTGATATAACTATTACGGGGAGCATGAAAGCTCTCCCAGCAAATGAAAACTGATTCTAAAATACCTACAGGGTGATCCATGGAATTAGTATCCCAGTATATCCAAGGAAACAGCATCCTGGCAGCCCCGAACCAGCCACAGTACGTTTCCTCTTGCCCTGCCCAAAGGAGAAAACCGAGGACAAAGTGGGTTAAAAAAAAGGCTTTTAGGAAATGATGGAGGAACATTTTGAGAAAAGGGGAAGTGCTAGGGGCTGTGAGGGAGGTTAGGAGGCTCTCCCAGGTGAGGATAGAGGGACTATGTAGTAACAGAGACACAAATTGTTAGGAAATGAGATTTAAGTATTTCTGCATGTGCATTTTTAATGTGGCTTCCTGCTTATTAAACATAATCATCATAGTACCATATGTAAGCATTTTCACTGAACTGAGCTTTTGCAGATACAAAAATACATCTATACATGTACATATTTAGATCAGGTTAACCCCACTTTATCTCAACACCAGGTACATAAAGATACTTGTAGTGGTAACATGAAGGGCACTTTAGGGAAAAGGAAAAGCAAGAGGCAAAAATTGAAAATTCTCTTTTTCTCTTCTAACTGTAAGATGAAATTTGAGGTTGCGGTGTTTGGATTTGAAATTACTGCTTGTAGGTTTTTTTACAGAACTATTACAGTGAGCATGAAAGCTCTTCCGTCAAATTACAACTGATTCTAAAATACCTACAGGATCACCAGAGTCAGCAATTCCTTTATCTTTTGCATCACCTCAAAAGAAAGCAAGCTTGAAAAATGTTTTGCAATGCAATAGACAAGTTTGCAGACCTACAAGGAAGGGAGACCAGTACAGCAGTGCCAATTTATTTTACTGCATTCTTTATTGCTGTGCATCATATTTTACTTTCTCCTGTTGCTTTCATGTTGCTGCTATTTCTACTAGACAATGTATATTCTATATTAAAATTTGTTTTCTGTAATAAAATTTGTTATCATAATATCACAGAATAAAAGACTGACTAGTAATAGTTGTCAATAGAAAATACTGGCAGATCTGTGGTAAAGAATTGTGGGGAAGACACTTTGGAGACAAACCTCTATATAGGAGAAAACGTTCCCTTGTTTTTATAACACAGGAGTAGTGGCTTTATGCAATGATATACAGGGTTTATAATACTGCTGAAAAATCTGCCTAAATGTGTGGATATTATATACATAAATAACAAGTTTTTTACATACCTTACTCAGCCCTTGACCTAAGTCTGATCATGAGTGCCCTGGGTCAGTCCTTGCATTACATGCTTCATGTTTTCTTTTATTAGTTTTATAAGTATTGCCTTCTAATTGTATGGAAGGTTCAGCTGCAAGCTTTTGTTAGTGGCTAAATTTGGCAGCCTATTACAGACTAGAGGCAGGCTACATTCTCATCTCCTTATCAATCTTGCCCCTTTATTGAGTTTATTTAGGGCAAGATGGCCAAGATTACAAACTCAGTCTAGGACAACTTAAGGTAGATATATTCTAGCAGACACTTCAAATCCCAAAGATATAAATAAGACTTTTTCCATTCATCTTTTGGCATGGTAACTGGAGACATAAAAAACCCTTTCTGTTTCCTGGCATCCTGGGTCTGCACTTGGCTAATGGTGTGTATTTTCCTCTTACATCACTTATCTTACAGTACCCCTTACTTAATCACCACTGGTGTTACAGGCCGTAGCGTGAGGCACAGGGTAGGTCTCCAACCATCCCGTGGTGGCTTCTACCATTGTGAGCACGTAGTGCTTGCCTTGGCAGGTTTGAGGCAGTGTGAGGTAGTCAATCTGCCATGCCTCTCCATACTTGTATTTGGACCACCGCCCACCATACCATAGGGGTTTCACTCGCTTGGCCTGCTTGATTGCAGCGCAGGTCTCACAGTCATGGGTAACCTGGGAGATGCTGTCCATGGTTAGATCCCCCCCTTGGTCTTGTGCCCCCTTACAGGTGGCATCTCTGCCCTGATGGCCTGGGGCATCATGGGCCTATCAAGCTAGGAACGACTCTCCCTTGTGTTTCCAGTCTAAGTCTATCTGTGACACCTCTATCTTTGCAGTCTGATCTACCTGCTCGTTGTTTCAGTGTTCCTCATTAGCCCAGCTCCTGGGGACATGAGCATCTACATGGCAGACCTTCACAGGTAGCTTTTCTAACCGGGCAGCGATGTCTTTCCACTCTTCGGCAGCCCAGATTGGTTTCCCCCTGTGCTACCAGTTGGCCTTTTTCCACCTTTCCAGCCAACCCCACAGGGCATTGGCTACGATCCATGAATCAGTGTAGAGGTAGAGCTTTGGCCACTTCTCTCTTTCAGCAACGTCCAGGGCCAGCTGAACGGCTTTAAGTTCAGCGAGTTGGCTCGATCTACCTTCT
>VZRQ01006160.1:56846-83749 GCA_013397975.1 Machaerirhynchus nigripectus | reverse complement strand
AAATGGGGCAATGGTACTGGGAGCAAGGCAAAGCCAAGTGACTCGGAGTGCCTTTCCTCGGGAAGCAAAGGACACAGTGCCAGTGCTGGTGGAGCAGGTGTTGAGGTTCCATGGGGAGGCAAACTCCAGCAAGGCTTTTCTGATGAGGCACCCTCCGTGCAGGAGCAGTTGTTGGATGTATTCGGTACTGGAGGGGGTACCCAGCTTTTGGCTGGTAAGTTCCTGAATTATGGTGGCAATGCTTTTCCATGGAAAGGGAAGCACGTAGCCCGAGGGTTTCAGGTGCAAGTAAGAAGCTGCCTAGTGCAGGTCAAGGGCAGCATCAACTTTCTGTCCTGGCATATTTGGTGTGGAAGCACTCCCTCCATTTGTACAGTTACAGAGCTGGTATCCAGCTTTTGAAGGTGGTCTCCTGAAAGGGTCAGTTTGGTGCGTGGCTTCCACTTCTCAGAGGTGGCCTCCTGGAATTCTGGCAGTACACTTACTCTGGACAAGGTGAGCAGCTATACTCAGTCTGGGTGTGCAGCTGATGTAGCACCCAGGGCAGGTAATGCCCAGGCACAGTGTTCTGGCAACTTTGAATGGGATCAGTTCCTGGATTTTCTATTTTGGAGGAGTGAAGCCTGTTTCTCTTGAGATGGGCTCACAGTTCCTCTCTTCGTTGGGTGCAGTTAAATGGGAGCAGCTGAAGTTGACAGCAGCAGCAGCTTTCTCAGCCACCACTCTTGTGAGCTCTGTTTTTGCCAGATGTTTTCAAGTTTGAAACCAGATTCTGTGAGAGTTGAGAACATTTACTAGCACAAAGGAGTTCTTGTTGCCATTTGAGTGCGGTGCAAATAAGAGTTTGTACTTGGAAGGGGAAGATGAGGGAAATCGTTCTGTCCTGACACGGCTGGTTTGAGAGCAGGGCCGTTTCCAGCTTGGCGCTGCCCTCGGGGCGGTTCCGAGCGGGGCTCGGAGCGTTTCCTTCTGTTGCGCGTCGGCAGCGGCATCGTGTGGTGCTTTCGGTGGGCGCTGACAGCGGCCAGGAAAAAGCCAAGCGCTTCCCTGGCCCGGCCCCGTTCGTGCGGGAGCAGTTCGGGGAGGAGCTCCGCTGTGCACCCTGGCTCCTGGAGACGGACAGAAGGTGGTGGTGCACGTACCTGGGAAGGGAGGAGGATGTATTACTGTTGGCTTTGCGCTTTATCGGCTGTGAAAGAAAAGGCAATTCCAGCTCGACCTCTTTCTTTCAGAACCTGTTCTGTGGGACACACTCAACCCACAGAACTCGCACCCCTTGAACTGCATTAAACTCCCTGGAGATCTGTAGCTTTCCCTCAAGCTCTATGTAACCTCTACTCTGCCACTCTTGTGGATCCCAAACACTTCAAAACATCCTGCAACTGCTCTCATGCAAAATAATCCCAGAACAAAAAGCCAGTGCTCACGTTCATCTTCCTCTTGCAGTCTGTAGACCAGACCAGACACACCAGTGATTCACCCCCTCCTTCTCCATCATATACAGCATCACGTTCTCTCAGTGTGGCCGAGTCCATCGCTAAAGAGAAGTGTTTCCAGCTGCAGCTCGGGGGGAGAGATGTGCCAGGACAGAAAGAAAGCAGCTGATGACCTTCCCTCTTGCCTGTGATATTCTCAACGCAATCACATTCACACACCTGCAGTGTTGCACCTATATCTTACAGAGAAGTGAGTGACAGGACAGAAACTGTTCCTAAATCACCCCCTTCTTCTGGCAGCCTTCAAACTGCTCATGGCATGCTGGGGCTATGCACTCTCCTTCTCACATGTACGTGCCATCACATTTTTCCGTTCTCACAGCTCCCTTTCAAATGCCCAGCAGCTGCTTCCATAAAAAAGGCCCTAGAAAAAAAAAACAGTGCTGGGCTGCACCTTCCCCTTGCCACATGAAAGCCACATCAAACTCACCGGTGCGCTCTGTACTTTCCTTGTCAGCTACGTGGACCATAATGTTCTCTAGATCTCAGAGTCTAAAGCTAAATGGAATTGTTTCCACGTGGGCTCGGACAGGAAAACGTGCTAGACCAGGGAGCTTTTGCTGATTTCCCCTGCTGCCATTGATAACTTGGGTTTGAAAGGCAATTGCGTGGCAGTCACGCTCCTCTTGCAGCCTGCAGCCTGCACACTGAGCCACGGTGCTCTGCGGGCTCATTCTGACCCTTATGTAAGGCCATGAACTTTCATTCTCCCCGAGTGTGATGTGTGCATCTGCTCCTCGCACAGAGCACCGTGCCGGCGCTGGAGCGCTCCAGGGGCTGCGCCTGCCGGCACGGGCCGGTGCCAGCGCTTCCTTCTCAGCTCCCATCGCCTTCTATCAGATTTGCAGTCTGGGTCTAAAAGGAAAAGTTTTCCGACTACATCTCGCACAGATAACTGTGCCAGGACCACAAGCTTGCTCGGAGCTTGCCCCTTACTCGTGGAAGCTTGCATTTGCACCACAGTCGAGTGGCAGTTCTCTTTCCTTTGACACCTGCCATCAGATTGCTGTGCTCTGCGTGTTCCTCCTCAGCTCTAAGTGTCATCATGGACTTTACTGCTCATGACCAAAGATCCGGATATACCTCTCACACAGAAATAACGTGCCAGAACAAATACATTTTCTTCTTGTCGCCCAGATTGCAGTGGTTTCTTGAAGAGCTTAAAGAACTAATTCAGGAACTGCTTCTCTCCTGGCACATGTTGTTGAAATGCTGCTGAAACAAAGACATACCTAGCAAGTGCTTCTGTTCTGGCACATATTTGTGTACGAAAGCACACTGACACGTTGGTCCCTGCAAATTAAAAAGTCCATGATCTTGCCTGAAGTCGAGCAGAAAATTGCAGAGCAGCAGAGTGAGAACGCAGTTCATACGATGCAATAGGGAAAGAGGCCTCCACTTGTGGTGGAGTTCCCATGTGTAAGGGGCAAGGTCTGAGCAAGCTTCTCGTCTTGGCGCATTTATCTGTGTGAGATGGGGCCGAAAACTTTTCAGCTGAGAGTCGGGCTAACGAGAGAGGCAGAGTGTGGTGGTAGAAGTGACACGGGATGTGCACAGCACAGGCTGTGTGCTGGGCTGCTGCTGTGCCGGCACATCGTGCTGTGTGAGAAGGAGGTGGCCACTTCTCACTCGGGGGTAAGGAAGAGCTGATGCTTCGTAAGGCTGAGATAACACCCGTGGAGCACCGTGGTTGTGTGCGCCGTGCCAGGCTGCAAGAGGAGCTCCCGCTGTCCGAGGCTCCCACTCTGTCCACAACAGGTTCAAAGTCCAGCAGCAGAAGCAAAGAAGGCTGGCTGCTGCATAGCACTGAAAGCACATCCTCTGCGAGAAATCAGCTCTCCTGTGTATCTGTCCTTTGGAATTCTTAGTCGTACAAGGACAAGCAGCTCTATTATGAATTTTCACTGAAGAAAGCATCAAACCTCCCCTGAGCAAGGAAGGGTTTGTCCCAAATCTGACATGATACTCCTGGGTATGCTCAGAAAGCTTTCTCACTCTGTAGGGGCTGGGAACTGGAAATGTCACAGAGCCTTAAAATTCATAAAATAAATGGAAATAGATGATTCAGATAGCTACAAATCAACAAGTTCCCATAGTCACTAATACGATGGAAGTGCTTCTCAAGAAGTTACAAGCAAGAACTCAGATGGACCTGATGCTATGAAAACAGTTATGCTCTGAGACCAAAAATGCAACTGAGTTCAGAGACAATAGTAAAAAGATGCCAAATGTGTTGTGTAAATAACCCAAATCCAAAGAAAGCTGCCCATAAGTGATGTGAAAAGAGGAATACTTCCCAGGCAACACTGGCAGATAGATTTCTCTGAGTTGCCAAAGTACAAACAATATAAATATCTACCTGTTTTAGTGGATACATTTCAGGATGGTGGGAGCCTTCCCTTGCCACACCAATCATGCCAGGGAAGTCATCAAAGTACTATTAAAGCAAATAGTCCCTAGACCTGGAATTCCTGAATGATTGTCCTCAGTCAAGGGGCCCCATTTTATTTCAGAAGGGAATTTTTTACTGTCTAAGGTGTATCAAAGTTCCTCCCATTTAAATGGGATTTACACACTCCCTGGAGACCACAGGCTAGTAAAAAGGTGGAAAGAATGAATCAAGATTCTTTTTTAAAAATATTAATTTTTTGCCAGGAAACTCAGTTCAAGCAGGTAGATATCTCACCCACTGCCTTGATGAGGTAAGGATCACTCCGTGAGTCACAGAAGGAGTGAGTCGTTTTGAAATATTATATGGGAAGCCATATCTAACTAATAGTATGGACAATTGAAGTGTTTAGATGATGCTAAAGGGAAAGGCCTGATAAAAGATTATTTGCTTTCTCTTTCTTTTGTTTTATCATCTTTACATAGGTAGTCAGTGAGCACATTTGTCCTGGACATGTCACTACACAGCTTTCAACCTGGGGACTTGGTTTATATTCCCAAGTGAAAACCTGGACTGTTGAAAGAAAAGTGGAAAGGATCTTGCATTGTTCTGGCTCAATTATTTTAGAGGCTCCATTGGTGCCAGTTTGCTGTTAAGCTGTTGTAGGATTCAGTGTTCACACGGGTGTTCTTTCAGGTTGTAGAATCCCCTGTGTTTTTTCAAAGATGACGTCTGTCAAAGAGTGATTGTTTCCTGAGGAATCCTGGCTGCTGCAGAAGCTGAACTCTGTGCCCAGAGCTGAACACATCCCCCACCAGCTCTGGGCACGTGGGTTCATGGGTGCAGCCACCCTGGCTGGAGCTGCTGTCCCAGCTGTGCCACGGCTCTGGCAGCCGTCTTGGGACCAATGGTCCGACTTCCCAGCTGGAGCCTGACAAGCTCACAGGACCAGGTGTGGACCCTCATGTGAGATGTGAATGTGGTGTCCTTCAGGAGTGAAAAAGGGAGTGCTGTGTTTTCTGGGGATTTTCCTTCTTTGTTGCATCTCCGGGACTTACCTGACCTTTAGCAGCCAGTTGGCAGGATTTAAGCACACCTACAAAGTCAAGCACTTGCCAACTGCTCTGCTGAGGTGTGGCTGGAATCCACCTGTCAGCTCCTGTTCCCACCACCCAGCTCTCTCCTGACTGTTCAACAGGAGCCTCCCTCTCCAGCTCCAAAACTACCCAGCCTCCCTCCGTCAGGACTAGGGATTTTCCAAAGCACCGGCTCAAGGCCATCTTCAGGAGACAGTGACCACTCCTGACATCGAGAGCTACTCTCCTCTGACCCTCGGCATCCCAGACTCCTGGGGAGCTTATCCACCCTCCCCAGAAGGCCCCAGTCAGGGTTTGGGGCTCTATTAACTCCCAGATCCCCCGGACAGATGGGATTTACGGGGCCTTCTGCCCCCCACCACTCTCCAGGTTGTGACTCTGGTAGAGACCCACACAGGGATTTTCACAAAACACCAGCCCAGGCTGTCTTCAGGAGACGATGACTGCTCCTGGCCTTGGGAGTCACTCTCTCCTGACCCCCGGCATCCCAGACTCCTGGGGGAGCTCGACTCTCCTTCCCCAGAAGCCCCCAGTCAGGGTTTGGAGCACAATCCCTACCAGGGTTGGCTCACTCACTCACTTTGACACAATCACTTCGCCCCTTTGCTGGCCGGCCCCACGTGGGGGTCCGGAACCGCAGCTGGAAGGGCTCTGCACTCGCTTTGGGAATCAGAGAACCTGTCCCTGTCTCATCCACAAACCTTCACACACGCCACCCCTCAGCATACTTACAATCCCCGACGGCTGGCGCAGTGCGGGGCTCTTCTGAGCCAGCTTCGTTCTCCCGAGGGGGAAACCTCCCTTCTTGCTCTGGGGATAGACCAGCTGTCCTCCAACGGCACCAGGAGATCCCCCGATGCTGCCGGGAAGCCGACTAGGGCCCTTCCATCACCTCGTGAAGGTCTGTTGGCGTCGCTGGCGGCGCGGCCAATCCCGGACGAGCCCCAGAGAAGTAAATGCGTAGCCAGTTCTCCAAAAGAACAGTTTATTAACCAGAACGATAGAACGATCAAGGTTTACGGGGGGGGCTAGCCTGACCCCTGGGACAAGGAGCCACCCTGGGTGCCTGACCACAGCTGAGGATGGCCAGAGACCTCGTCTGTCGGGGGCGTTGCCTTTTATACCCGTCCGGAGAGCACCACGCTCCTCCCCGGGGTCCTGCCCCTTTGGATGTCCTGCTGGGTTGTTGGTGGCTCGTTCTCCAGGCGGCTGGCTCGTGTCGGCGGGGTGATGTCCGGGCATCGAGTGATCGGTCCCTTCTCTGTCCAGTCGGTGTCCTTGCTTTATCCCTTTATGATCATCCTTGGTGACACCCTTCTTCCAGAAGATTCCTTCCCTGTCAGTCAACCCTGCCCCCTATCACTAATACATAGAACAAACCTATCACTAATTAGCCCACCAAACTCAATTAACCCAAACAGCCTCTAACAACTCTTGTAGCAACTCCTAACCAATGATCAAATATGGAACAATTAATAATCAAAGATAGAACTCCTCATCAAACTTTTAACTGGAAACTTCTAGGTGTCTGGGACTACAAAAGCCAACCCCCAAAACTCAAAAAGCAACTCAGGATTTGCACTGATGTTCAGCACCTGTTTCAACTTCAGGTCCCACCACATCCTTTCCCAGGGTGTCACATACCAGAAGGGATACATCAAACCAGCCCCATAAATATATCCTGCACCTCTCTTTATCTGCCCTGGAACGACAGTACAAGATCCTGCTGGGCCGTCTCTGTCACTCCGTGTGGGTGCTGTCTTTACATTCCAGGATAAGGATTTTGTTATTTTTTTAAGTGACTTTGGAGTCACCTTAAGGAAGGCTGTGCTAGGCTGGTTTACTGCACAGCTCGTTGAAGGGAGGAAAACTGCAACCTCCCCTATTTCCTTTGGTATTTTCTCATTCCTGTGTAGCTCATTTAAGTTATTGTCTCACAATATGGCAAGCAGAATCTATCACTTAAGTTTGGGCTTTGGTCTAGTAGTCATGAATATCAATACTGAAAGTCTTTCTGAGGGTTGGCTCAGGCCCCTATATGCATTTTATCAAACTGCCTCTGGCCACTGTTTAAATTTACTTTTTTTTCTCCCCCATTTGTGCTGAGTGTTGAAACTCTGAAAGGGGCCCATGGGTTGTCCTCCCTCGGTTTGCTCCCTCCTTTGTGGGGTGTGGTTAATGTTTGCTTCTTGGCTTTGCAGAGGAGAAGTTCCATTAGCACAGCACCAGACTCGGACTGCTCGTGTTGGAAACCACTGAAAAGCTTCCTGCTGCCTGGTCTTGCAGGTGGCCCTCTGGTTCTTGTTGCATGGGCAGCCTGTGGGTTTGTCAAATCACTCTCCAGAACCCAAAGTTACCCAAAGCAGTGATGCTGCTATGGAGAGCTACTGCCCACCTGGGGCTCTGTGTCCAGCCCTGGGGCCCCCAACACATGAAAAATGTTGACCTGTTGGAACCATCACAGGTCTGGAACCCTCTGCTCTGGAGACAGGCTGAGAGAGGTGGGGCTGTTCAGCCTGGAGAAGAGAAAGCTCTGGAGAGAGACCTTAGAGGCCCTTCCAGTGTCTGAAGGGGCTTACAAGAAAGTTGTAGAGAGACTTTGGACAAAGGCTTGGAGTGACAGGACAAGGGGGAACGGCTTCACTCTGAGAGAGGGCAGGGTTAGATGGGATATTGGGAAGGAATTCTTCCCCACGAGAGTGGTGAGGCCCTGGCACAGGGTGCCCAGAGCTGTGGCTGCCCCACCCCTGGAAGTGTCCAAGGCCAGGCTGGACAGGGCTTGGAGCACCCTGGGACAATGGGTCCATGCCCATGGCAGGGGGTGGAACAACATGTTTGTGAGGCCTTCCAACCCAAACCGGCCTGTGTTCTATGATTTACTGCTGGTGATTCTGTGCTTTCCACTCTGAAGGCTGGAAATGTGGTTTTCAAGTGGGTTGCAGCTTTCACAATTGAAGGCAAAGCTGCTGCTCTGTGTGTTTGCTTTTCACCTCTTCCCTTATTCTCTCCTCTGCCTTTTCTTGCTGCTGCTTTTGTGGTTCACCTTTTCTGGTGAAATGAGCTGTCACAGCAAGCTGAGGGAAAGGGAACAGGGGCAAGAGAGGTGTTGCAGTCCTTAGTTAGCAGATTTCATCCCCAAGCCCTGTGCAGAAAACACAGCAATGTCTGTAGGGCAGCAGGCCCTGCAGGTTTTTATTGTCTACAGCAGTTGCTATGAATACAGGACTTCACAGAGAAGATTCACACAGTGCTGTGCTTCCTGTAAATAGAATTGTTTTTATTCTTGCTAGGTAGCAAGTGCCAGCTGATAGCCTGAGAAGGAAATCGTAAAATCATAGAACCTGCTGAGCTGGAAGGGGCCCACAGGGATCATTGAGTGCAACTCCTGCCCTGCACAGGACAGCCCCAACAATCCCAGCCCAGGCCTGAGATCACTGTCCAAATGCTCCCTGAGCCCTGGCAGCCCTGGGGCTGTGACCACTGCCCTGGGACCACAACCTGGGGACCAGACTTGATGGATTATTAGTTCAGGTTTACGAGATATAAACTTTGTAGTAAAAAAGGAAAAGGTTGATTGGTTGCATAGGGTGTTGTACTGTGTTTTGTAATTGGATGTTTACAAAAGTATTTTACGGATGTCTACGAAGTTGCAGGTGCTAACATTCTTGTGGAGGAATGTACCAGCAGAGCTGTCTTTTTGTATTTAAATCAAGAGAAGCATGATTTAATTTCACTTAAAATATGCTCTTTTGCCCATTGTGCCTTGGAGGGGTGGATTCTAACCTTTTAAACATAAAATAAAAAAGCCAGACAAATCTGTGACTAAGTGTAGGTGGGGCACCTGACCTGGTGAAAGTCAGATAATCTCTTACTGATATCCACAATTAGCAGAGCTGTTGCAATCAAGACCTAGAAATACAGAGACATTAATATTAAATACAGGCAGCTCAAGAACCTAGCAGTCAAGATAGAGAATAATTTTCTTCACTAACACATTTTTTTCTTTTGTTTTTGCACTTTGAAGTGTGTAATTTAATAAATACAGATGTATTTGAAACTCACGTCATATCCTACCTAGTTTGTGACAAGTGTGTGGCAGATAAGAGTTTTCCACTTAAAGAGATGTTGAGCTGGAGTGGGAAAAGGGTTTTATGGAACAAGTGTGACAGAATAAAAAGGGATATAAAGACTTATATTCCTTTTTGCCTGTTTAGTGGTAGGAAAATTCCAGCAGTGACACCCCTTCTGGCCTGAAGGAGCAGTGAAGTATGATTTCATTTAGGTATTCCTGCTGTATAGCTACAACACAGAGGAGAAGCCTTGCTGGGAAATGTTTTTCTGCTGGCATGGCTCACCTGTGATCTGCTGGGGTGCGAGGCAAGGACAGCTGCAGGAGCAGGGGAAGGTGGCATTGCAGCCTCTCCCCTCACAGCTGCAGAGCTGAGGGGGCAGCAGCTTTCCTGTGCCAGATTCCCAATACTTTCCTGTTTCTGCATCAGGGGAAAACCAGCTGGGCCAAAGAGCTTTTTAGTGAAGCAAAGGGTGGAAGAAAGACATTTCCTAGAACAGCCAATATCCTGATAGAGATAGTATTTATTTATTTATTTATTTTATTTGTTTATTAAGAAAGGATTTTAATTCTGCACTGAGGTGAAAGTTTGCTGGAACTTACACATGCAGGCCTTCTTCTGCTCAGTTTTTCCTCAGCTCTTTCTCTCCTCTGACTGAAGAGCTGCAAGGCTGACCAAGCCATCCAACTGAGTGTCTGACCAGCCCAATTCTAACCAAGTCTGCTGCTCCCAAATAGATGGGTGTAAACTTCAACCAGAGTAAAAGCTGTTGAGAAGGTCACGAATCATATCCCATTCTGCAAGTCAAAATATTTACTGTTTTCTCACTAACTGTAAATCACTTTAAAATACACTTTAAATGTGTAATTTTTATACCAGCAAATTCTTGGAGCCATAGGAGAAATTTTGTGCTGAGAAGGCACTGTAAACAAATGGAAATGTTCGCATATATAGATTTTGTCTTCCTTCAGATGAAGTTCTCTTTTCATTTCAAAGCTTAGCAGAAGGACTTTTGGGTTTATCATGATCAGGTATACAAGTGTCAGCCCTCTGCTACAGCTGCAGAACAAGGACTCAAACTGTTTAAGCACTAAATTAAAGTTTTACTCTCCATTTAGCTGTCATTTTACCTCTCCCTCTTAATTCTTATCTTTAAAATGACAGTTTAAATATTTTCTTACCTGTGGTAGAAACATTGCTATGCTTATCCTGTTAAGATAAGCTACTTATTTCAAAGGCAGAAAGCTGAGATGGCCAAGAAGATTGTTAGGAGGAGACTTACACGAGAGCTGGAGAGGGACTTTGGACAAGAACCTGGACTGACTGGACAAGAGGGAATAGCTTTAAGCTGAAAGATGCTAGATTTAGATTGGTTGCTAGTAAGAAATTCTTCCCTGTGAGGGTGGGGAGGCCCTGGCACAGGGTGCCCAGAGCAGCTGTGGCTGCCCCATCCCTGGAAGTGTCCAAGACCGGGCTGGACGGGGCTTGGAGCACCCTGGGACAGTGGAAGATGTCCCTGCCCATGGCAGGGGGTGGAACAAGGTCACCCAGGTCTCTTCCAACCCAAACCATTCCGGGGTGCTGGTGTATGTTCTCAGCTGGCCAAAGCTGAGGAAGGAGCAGAAGAAAGGGAAGCACGAGAGACCAGCTCCCCAAGGAAGGTTGGCGAGGGTGAGGAAGACCCTTGCAATGAGGTTCAGAGTGGACCCCCTTGCTTTCTAACCTCCTTACAAAGCCCAGATTCAGCTAGGTCTAATCTTAGCCTCAGATTTTGACAATGGTTTCTGTTTAATGGAATTATCTATACAAAGTTTATAATAGTTAATACTGAAGGGCTACATGGATTTTTAAAATTAATTCAGCACGCTACCAGTCACTTACTGAGGATCTGTTGCAGCTAAGAAATCTCTCTGCCTTGGGTGTGGAAGGACCTCTTAATTTCAGGCAAGGGATCTCAAGCCTTGAGTGGTGCCCCAGTTCAAGAGGACAATCACTGGTATGCAGCCCAGCTGCCACTCAGGCACAGCCCAAATTTGGCTTATCCTGATGGTAATATTTACAGAGTGAAGTGGTTGGCTGCTAGTCAATAGTACAGAGAAGATCGATGTCTTTGTTTTAGCTCTGTTACAATCTTCTGTACTTGAGTTACCTTGCATTTTTGGGCTTTGAAACCACCTTTCAAAATGTTTTTCCAAGGAGCTTTCACTTCCTTGTACATAAGCCAGGAGCTTTCCAGCTCAGAGGTCCACCACCTGGTGTGAGCATATTCACTTCCCTGTACCTAAGCCAGGAACTTTCCAGCTCGCAGGTCCACCACAGGGCGTGGGGCCTGTTGCTCCACAGCCAGCCTGATCCAAAGGATGGCTGAGGGTCAAGTGTATCCCTGAGAGGCACCACAGCAATGTTTATTAAACTGCCTTGGAGCCCCGGTTGCCATCTCTCTCTGGTACTCATTATGTTCCTTTATTTGCAACTTTTTTTTCAATAGACAGGAGAGTTTTCTTCTAGTTACTAAGTTCAGTGTCAGCACATGACTGGTTGCCAAGCAGCAGCTGGAGTTACCACGCAGATAGGCAAAAGTGACAGCTCTTACCGGCTTTAGGCAAAGGACTTGGGTTCCCACCTGGCTTTTTGGTCCTTTCTTCAGTTGCTGTCATGGTTTGTCACTGGCCAAACGCCAGGCACCCACCAAAGTCACTCACTCACCCTCCCCGGCCACAGCTGGCACAGGAGAGAAAAGTTTAATGCAAGTTTCATGGGCTGAGGACCAGGAGAAAACACTCCAACGGCAGAACAGGCTCAACTTAGAGGTACAAAGTGAATTTATTACTAACAAAATCAGAGGAGGATAATGAGGACTAAAATAAGCCCTTACAAACACCTTTTCTTCTCCCTACCCCTCCCTCCTTCCCACTGACAGCACGGGGGACAGGGTGTGGGGGTTTGGTCAGTTTGTCACACCGTGTTTTCTTCTGCTGCTTGGGGAGAGGAGACCTTCCCCTGGGAGGCAGTTCTCCGTGAACTTCTCCAGCGTGGGTCCACTCTCACAAGCAGCAGTCCTCCTGAAACTGCTGCAGCGTGGGGCCCTCCCACGGGCACACAGCTCTCCCAGAACTGCTGCAGCGTGGGGCCCTCCCACGGGCACACAGCTCTCCCAGAACTGCTGCAGCGTGGGGCCCTCCCACGGGCACACAGCTCTCCCAGAACTGCTGCAGCGTGGGGCCCTCCCACGGGCACACAGCTCTCCCAGAACTGCTGCAGCGTGGGGCCCTCCCACGGGCACACAGCTCTCCCAGAACTGCTGCAGCGTGGGGCCCTCCCACGGGCACACAGCTCTCCCAGAACTGCTGCAGCGTGGGGCCCTCCCACGGGCACACAGCTCTCCCAGAACTGCTGCAGCGTGGGGCCCTCCCACGGGCACACAGCTCTCCCAGAACTGCTGCAGCGTGGGGCCCTCCCACGGGCACACAGCTCTCCCAGAACTGCTGCAGCGTGGGGCCCTCCCACGGGCACACAGCTCTCCCAGAACTGCTGCAGCGTGGGGCCCTCCCACGGGCACACAGCTCTCCCAGAACTGCTGCAGCGTGGGGCCCTCCCACGGGCACACAGCTCTCCCAGAACTGCTGCAGCGTGGGGCCCTCCCACGGGCACACAGCTCTCCCGAAACTGCTGCAGCGTGGGCCACCCTTGCATGCGATGCCAGGTCTGGTGGTATGGCCCAGGCTATAAATCAGAAGTGAAAAACCTCTCAATGCAACTGAGGGTAAGCTGGGAGGAGGAAAAGGAGAAGAAATGAGATGCTGAGGATGTTTCATTGTGGCAGGAAACAAGATGAATGCAATGGCACTATTTGTGCATCCACTCTCTATGGTAACTATTTCAGCACTGTGATCACACCCAGTCTGGCAGAAGTCAGAAGTCGTGGAGATAAGAAATTTCCCACAACTTGGAAGCGCAGCAGGAACAATTGGGTATAGGAAAAAAGCTCAAGTTAGTATGTCTGTCCAGCAAAGGCAACAGCAATAAACTTTTACAGATAATAGATTCATAGGAAAGGTATGGTTGTTCTAACCAGAAAATCACCTCCGAGTTAGCCACTGGGCACCAAAAGTCTGTCTTTCACACAAAAAGCTGTAGGAAACTGGGCTTCCCATATTCCAGGGTGTGTGGTTCCATGGCTGTAAGGTGAATAGGCTCCAGCTCAGGGGCAGCCTCCCTTCCTGTGCCTGCCCAGGGAACGAGTGCCCGGCAGCACCGGTGCTGCTGAATCATAACAACCCCCAGAGTTCAGACATGAGTGGCCCTGCAGCATCCTTCCAATCCAAACCATCCTGTAACTGCATGATGATTCTAGGATTCCTGGCCTCTGCGAGCATCCTTTGCCCGTTTATATATAACTTCCTAGCTGGATGGTGGGATGAACCATCTAACCCTGAGGCAGTCCTCCCAGCACTGCGTTCTGCAGAACAAAACGGGGACACACAGACACACAGTTGTCACGTGGCTGCCACCCTGGGCACCCCAATTGTGAAAGCAGAGCCACCACGGCTGTGAGGTCAGAGCGAGTGCCTGTGCAGCCCTGTGGCACGGGGATGGAACGTGGCAGCCCACATTCCACACCCCGCAGCTGACCTGCTGCCTGACCCCCAAGGCAGCAGGGAGGAGACAATGGGCCCTCAGGGTTTGCTGCAAACCCCAGTTCAGTGACTGTCCTGTGTGGCTGTCACACGGGGCAGACATCCCCTCCTGCTGGAGCTGAGGAGGCAGAGCTGAGCGCGGAGGGATGGGGAGGAGAAAGGCTCACCAGACAAGCTGTTACGAGTCTTCCACACAGTACTTGGAGCGTGAGGCTGACCAGCCACTGGCAGAGGTGACTGTGGAACTCAGCAGCTGCCCAGTGAGCTGGTACGAAGTGGGCTGCTCCTGCCCAGGGTGTCAGGCTGGAACAGTAGGGTGGATGTGGTGTAACAAGGCCAGTGGGGTTGGAGCAGCATGGGGAAGCTGACAGGTTTTCTGAAAGCCCGGCCCTGTGGTGTGTTAAGTCCCCTTTCTGTGGGGATGGGTCCCAGCTGAAGAAGAGACCCAAGAGACAGGCGTACCTTTTCTCTGGTTTCTTTCCCGAGGGGTGTTCTTCAGGCTTATTTGGCAACTGGCAGGTGCCCTTGTCTCCCTGGGGAGAACTCTTCTGAGCACATGCCATCCTCACAGAGTACATACTACTAACAAACCACATGGTTCTGCTGTGGACAGGGGCAGGATGGGAATGTCTGAGGGCCAGTGCAAAGCCAGGGGGAGAGCAGAGGGCGTTCCCTTACGAGCAGCCCGGAGCTCTCACTTTGACGATGAAGCTTGAGCACTGCTTGTGCTGTGGCCAGTCCCAGGCAGAGCCAAGAGCAAAGCCCCTGGGCAGCGTCACTGGCACACCAGAGCCAGAGCCCCAGCTTAGGCTGCAGTAGGACAAACTGCTGCGTAGCCAGGTGCTCGGGGAAGAGCAAAGCATCTGCAAGGAAAGGGTTTTCCCCAGCTCTGGCAAGAGACTGTGCAGGTGTGGGAGAGCTCTGGGACCAAAGTCAGGCAAAGCTCCTGTGCTTCCTTGCTGGGAAGGGGTTTGCCTAAGGCTCGGGTATGTGACAGCCCCAGGACTCTCTCTCTTTCAGGCAAAAGATGGTCCAGCAGAAGAGGAGCTTTAAATTCTTTGTCTTGTTGCTCTCAGTGGCTCTTGGTGAGTTTTCACAAGCGAACAGCTGAGTGACAGCCTGGCTGTGCTGGATACCAGCTTTCCTTCGGGGCCATTATGTGTGGAAACTCCTGCGGCCCAAGTGCTTCCTGAGAGTGCCCTTGACTGGGACTGGCTTGTGGACCACCAGTAGGACTCCCAGGTGGTCTCACAGCCATGCTACTGCTCTGGCCACTGGACTGAATGGCTTGCTGCAAGGTTGAGAGGGAAGGGCAGAGGTATTTCCAAAGCTGAACTGGGGATGCCCAGAGGGGAGGGATGCAAGGGGAGGGATGGGGAGGTACCTCCCCTAGCCCCTGCAGCCTGGTCTTGGTGCTCACTGAAGCGAGGGGAAACAGGGAGGAGATCTGGGGCAACAAGCACAACTGGAGACCATGCTGGGATGTCCCCTGAAGCCTGGGCTGATGGCCCTCGGTCAGGGGCACATCCTCTCTCTGCACCCCACATTCCACACTCCTCAGCTGACCTGCTGCCTGGCCCCCAAGGCAGCAGGGAGGAGACAATGGGCCCTCAGGGTTTGCTGCAAACCCCAGTCCAGTAACTGTCTCTTGGTGACGTGAATTGCAGCTGTTGTTTTCTGCGTGACTGCCCTGCCAGGATGGTCACCATGGACCAAGGGACTGATGGAGGTTAGTGACTCTTGTGGGACAGGCACCTCCTGCAAGGGAGTGTTGCTGACGGTGGCTGGATAAATCTCAGGCTCTTCTGCTTCCACATGGCCTGACCTGAAGAAGAAGCAGATTGTGTAGTCTTCCCTGGGAAGCCACGGTGGCTCTGGCAGTAGATGTTCTAACCAAGAATTTTCTCTTTCAGGAGCTGACAAGTGTATTTCCAGCAGGACTTAAAACCCTCTGGTAAGAGAGATTTCCTGAACTGGAACTGTTTCTGGGCAGAAGTGTCAGAGAAGTGGCAGAACTTCGCTCAGTTTCTGAACAGCAAAGGCTCCTGTACTTGCATCCTGCCTTTGCCTTTTGCTCAGCATGGGCTGGAAGGAAGCAAAGCAGGGAAAGCACATGTGTGTCTCCTCACTGAGCTCAGGTGCTTCACAGAAGGCTGCTCTGACAAGATCTGCTCTTCTGTTCCTGCAGGACTTCACACACTTTGATTGAAACCCAAAAGCTGCAGAATCTGCTGGAAGAGGTCACTCAGCTGAGGGCGGAGATCAGTAGTTTGAAGGTGACCCTGCCATTTTGGGGAAAGAGGCTTGGCTGGGCAGAACCCCCAAGAAAGCTCTCCTTGGCATTGCTGGTGGGGTCAGAATGTTGTGGCCACAGGTGCTGTTTCTCAGTCCTCATGGCTCCCGTCAGCAGCGCAGAGTTTCCCAGCTCGGAGGGCATGGCTTGCCATGCATGGCTGACACCGAGCTCTGCCTCTCTGGGTGATGGCAGCTGATGGGTCCTTTCCTGTGTTTGCTCGTGGCTTTCCCAGGACTTGACCCAGACATCCTTGGAATCCTGTGTCAAGATGGACTGGGCCCTGAAGAGCTCTGGTAAGGACACAAGCAGCCCGGTCTCCTTCCTTGCGCCTGTCTGTGTCCTGTCCACAGCCTCCCCAAGGATGACTGGGGCTGCCCCCACACACATTCCTGTGGGGATGGCACAGACGTGACAGGCGCTCCTGTGCGGATGGAGGGGCTCTCTTCCTCTCCACTGCATCTGGAGAAGGAATGGCTGGGTTGTCCTTCGCTGCCTCCCAGCACTCAGCCCTGTGGGAGAAGCAGTCACCAGGCATGTGGCTGCTGTCGTTGCCCTGTGCAGCAGGGCAGGGAGATGTGGATAGCACAGGTGGACATGGAGCTGGCCAGGGGCATCAGAAATGGTGTCTGAGCCAAGCCCTCCCAGCCTGTAGCTGCTTGCAGCCATTTGCTCTCCCTTCCTTACAGGAGCCACCATTGACACACAGAGAACTTCCCAGACCTACGACTGCAAAGACAGCTGTCTCTGCAGGATTTTACGCTTATTCTGGGCTGCCAGTCCTCCTGACACTATTCTGCAGGTATGTTAGCAGAAATCATCAGTTTTCTTCCCTCCCGTGAATTTGGGAACCATTCTCGGGGGCTCTCCCCTCAGCCCCCTCCCCTCTACCTCAGCAGTGGTACTGCTCGAGCCCACGGTGTAGACTGGATTCCTGAAACCAAAGGTGGAACACAGGGCTGGGCTTGCTGAGAAGCAGCGGTTCCTCTCTGGAGGGGAGTGGAGCCAAACTGAGCTGTACTGCTGCATTCTGCCCACAGTCCCTGGCCACAGCTGGGTGAAAGGCTTTCTTTCTCCCTGGTGACCCTGTCTCCACTGTCAACCCCAAGAACTGCTTTTCGGGGTGGGAGGCAAGAGGAGGGGGGATGCCCTACAGAGTCCCTGGGCAGAGGCGTTTCTGCTTGACCCTGACTAAGATGGTTTCGTAGCCAGTATTCTCTGTTCAGCTGTGCTGAGCCCACCCTGGCACACAGGGAAGTCCTTCTGCTTCTGTCCATTTCCTCACATGCCCCTAATTTTCAAGCTGAAATTGACCCCAGAGACCTGTCAGCCCCAATGCTTCAAGCTACATGGGCAGTTGTGCTGGCCCACATGTCATTGTTCTTGTGTTCTGGTTGCAGCCAAATGTTTTCCCAGGAAACTGCTGGGCTTTCAAAGGGCATCAGGGCCAGGTTGTTATCAGGCTGCCAGCACGAGTCCACCTGACTGCCATCACAGTGCAGCACATCACCAAAGAAGCCTCTCCAAGTGGGACCATCATCAGTGCCCCCAAGGACATCGCTGTCTTTGTAAGCCTGCCGGGCGCTTCTGGTGGGGATCTGGCCCTGGGGGAGGTCAGGGCAGGGCCTTGCTTGCTTTTGTGTATGCTCTGAGCTCCGTGTCCTGCACTCCCTGAGCACTGCTGTGCCCCTGTGCGACTCCTCAAGGGCTCGAGAGCTCCGTCCTTCTTATGACTTGTTCTGGCCAAGCACCTAAGGGTTCTTGACCAAAACACAAGGCACAGACTGAGCTCTACCCTAATCAATGCCAGACTTCTGCCAGAGCCCTGGGAGAGGCTGGGTACGTAAGAGGGCTGATCCAGCCCGTACATTCCCTCTTTGTCGGGATGAGCCCGACTTGCTCTCCTTGTGCTTTGCCCCCAAGGGAGTGGATGCAGACAGAGAAGAGGAAACTCTCCTGGGGATGTTCACCTACAATATGGAAAAAGACCCCATTCAGACTTTCCCTCTGAAGGTATGCTCCACACATGGGGACCAGATGCCAGCGAGCAAAACTGGTTTGCTTGCAAGTCCGTGGCAGGGAGGGTGTGAAGGTTCCCTTCCCAGGCAGAGGATCCTGGGTCACTGTCATAAGAGACCTGGTGGGGCTTGGAGGGCTGAGCAGCACGTGGTTGTGGTAGCCAAAGGACAGGGTCAGGCCCATGGCAACACAGCTCCTGAGAGATCCCTGGCTGCAGCCACTGCCTTCAGAAAAGCCAGATGCACATGCAGCCACTCTGCCCAAACAACAAATGGACCTTGTGCCATGGAGAAACGGGGACAAGTGGTGGCAAAAGCTGTCAGGCATCGCTGTTGCTCCACTCCGTGCCCTGCTGACAAGCTGGACAGTGTCGCCCCAGCACAGCATGCCCTTCTCTCCCTGTGCTCTCAGCCTGCCAGGAGGAAGGCAGGCAGAGGGGATGGCAGGAGCTCAGTGGGGTGACACCAGCCCCATGCATGGGAGCATCTCCCCAGCCCCTCTGTCAGCACAGAGCAAGGGACAGAGGGAAAGGAGAGGCAGCCCCAGCCGGGCCAGCACGCAGAGGGTGCCAAGTGCCTTCCCTTGTCCCCAGCCTCTCCAGCAGCCCTGGTACCAGCAGCGAGCTTCAGATCTCTATTGCTTCTCCCACCTACTTTTGGGAGCTTGTTCCTGAGCAGAAACAGGGCTGGCAGGGTAAGACATGCTGATTTCACTGCTGCTTTTAATGCCCCCCTTTTTCCCTCTTCACAGAACATGCTGCTTCCCAGAGCCTTTTCACATGTCAAACTTCTTGTGAAGAGCAACTGGGGAAACCCGTGGTATACCTGCATTTACCGAGTGCAGGTTCATGGGAAGATGGAAAACAGGAAAGCCTCAACTGAGGGCCAAGATAAATAAAGAAGAAAACACAAAAGAAGAAGAAAGAGCAAGGGGAAGAAGGGAAATGGGGGGAATGATGTGGCAGCCAAATGTTGATTTTAGAGGATGCATGTGGGAATGTGTCAGGTGAGTTTTACGTAAGATATTAGGAATCATAGAATCATTTAATCCCCTCTGTTGAAAGGGACCCACAAGGATCATCAAGTCCAACTCCTGGCCCTGCACAGGACAGCCCCAACAACCACACTGTGTGTCTGACAGCTGGCTCAGTACCATGACCACTTCTCTGGGAAGCCTTTTCCAGTGCCCAGCCACCCTCTGAGTGAAGAACCATCTGGGTAAAGAACCTTCTGGGTGAAAAACCTTCTGGGTGAATCACAGAATCTGATGAGTTGGACCCACAAGGATCATCGAGTCCAAATCCTGCAACTCCTGGCCCGGCACAGGACCACCCCAATAACCATACCATGTGTCTGACAGCTGACTTGGTGCTTTAGCCAATTCGCTGGGAAACCTGTTCCACTACCTGACCACGTTCTGGGTTCTGGTTCTTCACCCAGAAGGTTCTTCACTCAGAAGGAGAAGGTTCTTTACCCAAAGGTTCCTCACCTGTTTCTTCCAGACAGTTACAGGCTCTTCAGGAGGGGTAGGCAGGGCAGAAGGGGGGTAGGAGTCCCTTCCAAGACAGAGGTTCCATGGTTCTATGATTCTATGATTCTATGACTGGTTGTTTCCAACCCATCTCTTCTAAACACCTGACACAGTGGTTTATGTGTCCTATCCCAGAAACCGAGTGGAAGCCACAAATCCAGGGTTTAAGCTGATGGCAGAATGCATGGAAACCTCTACTCCTTGACCATGGATGTGTAGTGAGAGACTTAATTCATGCCAGAGCCTAGCACTACTGACTAAAATAAACAAAGCCATAGGTCCCAGGAATTGTACTTCAACCTTTGTTTGATCAGTAGAACTGTAAGCAGTAAATTAGGAATTATAGGATGGGGACTCTACCACGTCCCTGGGCAGCCCCTTCCAAGGCCTGACCATCCTTTCAGTGAAGAAATTCTTCCTCATATCCAACCTGAGCCTCCCCTGGTGCAGCTTGAGGCCATTTCCTCTCCTGTCCCTGTCCCCTGGGAGCAGAGCCCGACCCACCCCGGCTGCCCCCTCCTGTCAGGGAGTTGTGCAGAGCCACAAGGTCCCCCCTGAGCCTCCTTTTCTCCAGCCTGAGCCCCCCCAGCTCCCTCAGCTGTGACTTTCAGCTAGGAATTCTCTGCAAACCCCTTTGTAGCAATCTCGTGCTGGTTTATTGTCACGTAAGACAATCCAGTACAGGGATTTAATTACTTTGTTACCAGAAATTTGGTGGAATAAAAAAACTCCTTAACACCGGTGTAGCATGGGGGGATAGCTCCTCCCAAAGCCGTGAACAGCTGAGTACAGGAAAGTTTCTCGTTACATACTGTATTCTATATACATATTCATTGGTTGTCCCAGACTAAACATACATATGATAATCATTTCCCCAAAATCATTAGCATATTTCCCCTCCCCTTTACCCATGCGTTCTTCTGTCCTGGGGGTCTCTCTGGTGGTCTCTGGTGGTCGTAGACCCCAGTGTTCCAGGTGACCTGGCTGAGTTGGCAGGGCACTGAGGCCGGTGAATTTCCAGTCCTCCTTCTCACACAATGGGCATTGTGCACTTTGCATAGGCCAGCAGTTCTGGAGAACAAGCCTTGTGTTAGCTCACCAGGTGCAGGCCATTTATCATCTGGTGACAATTTTATTTATGGCATTATCTTCCTTCTTCCCCTTAACCTGGAGTCTCACATTATAAAAGGCAGAACTTTTAGGTGAGGTATTACCATTTTCAGCACTCCCATGCAGAAAAAAATCAACTCAGAGAACAAATACTCTTCCATGTGACCAATATGTGGAAGTAGCTTACTCTGCTCAGTTGAGATTCAAGTCTGAGATGCTGAGGAAGCCTCTGGAGGCAAAAACTCTTAACAAGTGTAACTGCCACTTTCTTTATGGATCAGACAAGCAAAGCAATCCTACATGGAAGCACCAGCAACTAGTAAGGAGGCCAACTTCAAGCTACGGCACAGAATGAGCAGTGAACCCTGCTGCAACTAAAATTCAGGTGTCACATTTCCCCAAAGAATTCCCACTCTTCCTTCAAATAATGTAGGAAAGCTATTGTTGGAAATGTGAGGCTCTTTTTTTCATTTCCTAAAAGATTCCAAGTTTAAATCTTACCTGACAGTGGAATCTCAAGTTACAAAGTTGTGCAAAACTTTGTTTAAAAAGTCCAACCTTCTATACGAAGTGGGTCTTGGAAACAAATTCTGCATTATATAAGAGTAAATAAAATAACAAATACATATTTCACAGTTATTTACAAATTTTATGACATCTGTCACTCATTTCAGAACCACTTACTCAATTGTAAAGCCAAGCACTGAAGTTTTATACGAAACAAACTGTCTCCAGGCAACACTTTCTAAAAGTGCCTTAGTAAAGGAGATCCCTTTCCCAGAAACAATAAAAACTTGCCTAGAAAAAACCACAGTCACAGTAAACTATGCAAAAGCAACCACTGATACAGGATTTACACATCTTAAAACACCCTCCCACAATGCAGGCTCCAAACCACTCAGAAATAAAAACAAAAAATAGAAATCGACAGCATTGATGTTTGTCACAAATAGCTTTCTACACACCTGCTGCCCTTCAGGAGAGAGAATGATGACACCTACCAGAATATGAGGTCACCTCTCCAAGGAATGGCAAACCTCAGCCAACTGACACCATTTAAAACCAGCCTGGAAGTCCTCTGAGGAAGACTAAAAAGCCCTCCTGCACTGGCACAAAGCTCGATGGAATACGAGATCCTTCCCATGAGATGGCACAATTCTCACCATTATTAAAACAAGGTTTAAATCCCACCAGCACTTGGGTTACTCAGGGCACAGGTCACCTGAAATCCTGACACATTCCCAATCCTATCCCAAGCCCACAGAAGTTTCTCTGATCAGGCAGAGCAAAACTTCCCCCATCACCACCCCCCACACATTTCTTTATCCCGAGCAATAATCACTTTTCAAGATAAGGGTGCCCACCCCGGCCCCAAAGATTAACATCTCAGGGACACTACATTAGGAAAAGACCCTGATCTTAACTGATACTTAACAGCCTTTAGACTGAGCCTTTCAGAAGTGGATAAATTCTGTGCTATAAGCTTTACCTCATTTTCATTCCTTTAAACTACCCCAAAAAAACTCTACCCTCCACAGCACATTATTGCTGCTCTGAGAGCACCTGGGCTGGTTTTGCTTTAATTGCACACTATTGCACTACAGCCATAAAACCATGGTGAGTAAGAATGTTCCCAGCTCACAACCAACTGATACTAATGGGCAGTATCAGGAAAGCAAGCCAGGCCTTTTAAATCTTGCTTTCTTGCTTCATCGGTTTTTTTCTTTAAATTACTTAACACTTGAGTTACAGCTAAGCAGTTCCTCATCTGCTGTGTCAGACTTGTGTTCTGCCACATGGCATCTACACTTGGGTCCTCATTGTGCCACTGAAACTCTGGGAAGAACAAAAACTCTCCAACATTTTTAGGGTTAGAGAATCAAGGCATTACTTTATTCTGTCCAGGATGCTTTTCTGGCCAGGATGTGCAACAGAAATCATTCCATCCACACGTTAACTGGGTTGTGCAGAGAAAATAATTCCATCACATATGCACTTCACTAGATTTTTCACATACTTTTACAGTAAAAACCCATCGAAATTCATTGGTTCAATGTTCACTGGTCCCACGTTACACAGTTCTTAGTACTTGGTTTCCTATTGGTTATTGATCCCTTCATCTTGTATGTTAATCAGGTTCTCATTCTTTGTTCTCTTACCTGTCTTTTCCCAGACCAGGTGTCTCCAACCAGGGGTGATGTTTGGAGTTGATGGTTGTTAGTGGTCATTATCCTTTGTGTATCTTCTGTGCTACCCCTAGTCTGCTGAGATTTTAAGCTCATCAGGCCTGGAGTGGTGAAATAATCCTTTGAAAAGAAACTTCAATTCCTTTCCCCCTGGGCAAAGGCGAACAAAACCTCTGACTAAAGTTATGTGAAAGTTTTTAAACTTGGTATCATTTCCAACAAGAGGACCCCCATAAACACCTCACTGAGCTAGAGGGTTATAGAGGCATGGACTCCTTTCTTCTCTGGAGTTCATGGCAAAGTCTTCGCACAATTTCCTCCAGCTTAGGTGTGATGTCAGCTGGCATAATAATCCATAAGAAGCCAGTGAAATGATTTCTCCTGCCAATGTCCTCTATGACTGCTAGAGAAGAAAAAAGAAGCTTTTCCATTCAACAATCCCCTCCTAAAAATACTTCCTTCACCCTCAGTCCTTCCTTCTTCAAAGCTGGATGGCGGCATTGTTAGCATGAAAGGATAAGGAGCTTGCTTTGGAGCTAGAGGAGGAAATAAACCATATAAGGATTGCTGGATTGTCTGTGGAAAATTTATGGCCCAGCCTTGAAGGACCAGTGAAATAGGTACTGGCACCTTCCAGGAATTTGTTTTGGAGTTTGGCCCACTTCCTTATTGCCTTGTTACTGTAAAGACCGCCCAGACTTCCCAGACATGCTTGCTTAACCAGCCGAGCCTCCTCCTGGGAGCAGGAATAAAAGGCTGGCACTGCAGCAGTCCTGACAGACAGACAACACAAGTTCCTTTGGCACATCTTGCTGTGGACTGCGTGATGGGAAAGCCAATGCTCTTCCTTGGCTTTCTTCTTGTTTTCCTTGGCCTGGCTCTGCCAGGCACCCAGGGAAGAGAAATTCCCAGATGTGAGATGGTGAGGATCCTACGTCGGAATGGCTTTGAGGGCTTTATGGGCACAACTGTTGCTGACTGTGAGTATAATGGGCTGCCAAAGCACCTCTCTGCCTGTACCATCTTTGTCCCTCCCAACTTCTGTTTGATCTTCCAGCAGTACTATTCTGTCCCTCCATTTCTTTGACTTCATCTTTTCTCTTCCTCATCCCCTTCCTTGCTCCCTTCTATAGTTCACACAACAAATACCCATCTAGAGCTTTGTTTTTCCAAGAATTTACCTATCCAATTCTCAAGGTTATGATATCACCAGTTTAATTACTTCTCCAGCACTTCATTCATCCTTGATCCTTTCATACCTTTCCTCTTATTTACCCTGAGCACACCTTAATGTTCTCCTCTGGGGACCTCTCTTGCTCCTGCAGGGATGTGCCTGGTGAAATATGAGAGTGGTTACAACACGAAAGCGTATAATAACAATGGTCCGAGCAGGGACTACGGCATCTTTCAGATCAACAGCAAGTACTGGTGCAACGACGGCAGGACCGCTGGAGCCAAGGATGCCTGCCACATCAGTTGCTCAAGTAAGTGGTAGAGCAGAACAAAGAACCTTTGTTTGTTCATTCCATGAAAGCACCTGCTCTGTCCATGACACCGGCCTAGCAGCTGCTCTGGGCATTTCCGTGTGTCCTTCTGTTCATCCATCTTCTCAGTGGCCCACCTACCGTTCCTTCCTGATGCACACCTTTCCTTCTGCCAGCCTGCCCCTGCTCTTCCTCTGCACCACCTTCCTCCGTACTGACCTTTTCTCCCTTCTCTACAGGACTGCTAAATGATAATATTGAGGATGATATTCAGTGTGCCAAGAAGATTGCTCGAGAGGCTCGTGGCCTCACTCCCTGGTAAGGATATTTGCAGTGGGCACTGGGGAAGAGCGGGCAGAGGTGATCCAAGACAATCCTGCTATTGACTGAGGGAAGTAGGGGGATCAGTGGACGGGAAGCTGCATTTAGTGGAGTTTAGCACAGTCCTTCTCCTAAAGCTGAAAGGAGAAGATAGGAATCCTGTCTCGCAGCACCTGCTCTAATTCCCTACATTTCCCTCCTCTCCCAGAGCTCTCCTTTTTGTTCTCTTCCCCTTCCCCCAGCTCGCTTAGATTGAGCTCATAATAATTTTCATTTATTCATATCTTTCAGAGAGATCTTTGAGAGTCTTCACCCAAGACTCTCAAAGACTAACCAAGTCTGTTTTTATAACCAATTCAATCATTACCTACCTCCTCAAATTACATAACGTATTTGTTTTCCAGGTACGGCTGGAAGAACCATTGCCGGGGCAGAAACCTGAGTTCCTTTACCAGGGGTTGCTAAATCGCTCCACAGGTGTTGGTCGTCTTCTCAGGGTTACCAGAGGTGGAGAATGACGGCGTTTGGAGAGGAGGCCAGGGCAATGGATGGGGGTGGGGAATCAGAAGCAGGCTATTAGTAAGATAGAGATACTGGCTAGTGCTAACTCTGGAGGCCTTCACACTGCTGCAGTGCAAACAGAGAACTTAGAGCTCTTGGCTTCATACAAACAAGGCTTAGCAACAGGTGGAGTTTCAGCCATTTACTTGCATAATCCTGACTCAAGGTTTTGTTGCCCTGACTAACAGGGCTTAGCAACTTTTAGGGTTTCTGTCTGTTTTTGAACCTTTCTCTGTTCTCCTTTACCCCTCCCTTTCTCCTCTGCTCCCTCCCCTTCATTTTTTTGCCCATTCTTACTGGAGTGTCCATAGTGAGAAAATACAAAAATTAATGTGCACTGTGTAAGAGCTGCAGAACTGCGTTGCCTTATGACTAAGACAGTCACTGATGGAGGTGGGGAGTACAGTTCATTGACAGAGAGAAAACTATGCTGAAATCTGACCTTGCTCCTTAAATTCATCTGAGCACCTGCTCCTGGCTGGTATGAGGGACAGGACACTGAAACGTATTGGCATCGGGCCTGGGTGAATACAGCTTTTCTTATCATTCTTTGAGAAAGCTGATCAAACGCAGCCTAGAATGCAGGCAGCATCTCTGTGAGGAAACTGTGGGTTGCAAAGCCTGTTGGGAAAGGGAAATGTTCTGCTGTTTAGTTCACAAGCTCTTCTTCCAAATGAAAGCTGAATTCAGAAACAATGCATGAATGAAAGGTGAAATGAAAGGTGCTAACACTGAAACCACATTTGCTTCTTCATGTGCTTTCTGCTGCTGCTAGGGGAGCAGTGACTTCTTTGGTGCTTATGCAATAAAGGAATGCTTAAACTCGTGTCTTGTGTGAATGTATAAACCAACCATCAAAGGCGTGTTTGTTTAGATGGCTGCATCTTAAAAAAAAAAAAGAAGCTCAAAGTAAGCCTTGCCAGAAGACCCTCTTCCCCAGCGGAAGGATTTTTCCTTTTAATTTTCTTTCTGTCATGGAATTTTTCTCCCATTTGTTGCCTAAGACATGGGAACGACGGATACTTAAGAGAGACAAAAGATGTGGCCAGGGAAGGGATGCAGTTTGCTACGGTCTCTTAGCTGGGGGTATTTCTCTTGGGAAATGCAGAGATACCCCGAGATTTTGGCTGGGAGGTCAGGGGCTGGGCTCAGCTCCCAGGTTTGCAGTGGACAGGTGTGCTTTTGGTGCTGGACTGTTGCTGCCCAGAGGATTCGCTGTCACTGCAGAGTTTTGTCCTGCACCGCTTCTCCTCATCGTGGGTGAGCCTTTGCTCGCAAGAGCAGCTGCTGAACTGGGACCTTTTCCAACACCCGACCTCACTGGGAAGGGGACCCCAACCCCCTCCCCTACCCGGAGGGCGCGTCTCCCGGCTGCGTGCCGCAGCTGCTTGCAAGAACCCGGCTGCCGCTGCCCGGCCCCGCTGCTTTCTGCCGCTGCTCCGGGTTTTTCTCTACCCTCTAACCCAACACCGTGCCCGCCGGACCCCCGCGGCTGCTGGCACGGCCCGGAGTTTCTGCTGCATTTTGTTTGCCACCCCAGGTGTGCTCGCCTCTGCCGTTCCAGCCTGCTGCTCCCGAGGTTCCTGCCGCAGCCCACGTCGCCCTGCGGAGGGGCCCGGGCCCGGCTGCCCCCGGCCGTGCAAAGGAAGCCGCGTCCGCGGCCCTCCCGCCGCCTCCCCCGCCATCGCCGCCTGAGGGAGACGCGGCCCA
>VZRQ01006160.1:35778-49703 GCA_013397975.1 Machaerirhynchus nigripectus | reverse complement strand
GGGGCTCGTGCTGACCGTCTGCTCAGGCCGGGAGGGCAGGGAGGCGCTCAGGGAGCCCTGGCAGGACACACTGGCCAAGGCAACGGCTGTGCAAACTGGGGCATGAATAAGCTGGTGGGGAAAGCTGGGGCTGAGGAGCAGGTCGGGCCGTGGGGCCTTCGGGGGGGTGGGACAGGGACAGGCAGGGACAGCCTGGGGGCAAGGGACTTGTGGGAGTGAATGTGCTGTGTGTGTTGTGTGCTGGGGAGAAATGGGGGNTTGGGCTGGCTCTCTGTGTGTATCACTGCTTGCCTGATCCCACAGCTGTGCTCTGCCCTGGTGGGGGGCTCCCCCAAATCCTTGCTGACACCATTGTCCTCTCAGCTTCCTTTCCCATCCCTCCCTGGTGCTGCTGCCACAGGTGAAGGCCTTTGTGGGTGATACCGTTCAGAGGGCTAGCCTTTGTGCCTTTGGCTTAGTGTTGTAGTTTGGGAGTTGCTTTTTGCCCTTTTCACTGGGGCATTGTAGCTCAGAAATACCAAAATGTGTTTCTGCCATGCATCCAGGAACTATCACTTTGTTCGCCTGTGTTTTGCGTAAAGGAAGAGAGTGGGAGATGAAACATTTCACTTTGATTTCAGTAAAACATTTGGGCTGTAGCAAAAATGATGGACTGGGGAACGGAATCAAGTTCTTCCACCACAACTTTTCTCATATTCTGTTATGCGTGTTCCTGGCCTTGGCAGGATGATCACACCCCTGGCCAGGCTTTACTCTAGGAGGTGGCTTGCTCACTTTAGGCTGGCTGTGTTGCTGTGGGGGCACCAAAACCATGCCCAGAGGTGCTGCTTTGTCCAAAGCCCAGGGAGCCCTTGGCACGTGTGAGGTCGTGCTCACGGCTCTGGGGGTGCTGGAGTTTGAGAGCTCAGTCCTTTACTGCAGAGGGACTCTCTGTCCTTCAGGGAGTGGGAGCAGAGCCAAAATCGGGGAGTTCTCATTTTCTGTGTCTCTGGCAAGAGAAACTATGGTTCTGTGGGCACACAGAAGGGAGCTGTGCCTGTGTCTTAAACAGGCACCGAGTGGGGGAGAAACTTGTGTGTGCACCCGAGCGGCAGGGGAGGAGCTGGAAATGGGACTCACATCTCCCAGCAGGCTCAAACACATTCGTCCTCCTGGGCCAGCACGTGCCAGAGCAGGGGCATAGCACAGGGGAGTTGTTCCTACATCAGGGCCCTGGGAGGGCAGCGGGGTGGGGATAAGGGGGTGCCCCACCAGAAGGGTGGCGTGTGCAGGTGGTTCTGACCTGTGCAGGACAAGTGATCCAGGGAATCGGGTTTCTCCAGCCCCTGGCTGTATTTATACCCAGATGCACCTGGCTGCCCTCACTCAGGGATCAGGGTATGTGACAGGGTCGGGCCGTTCCAGTTCCTGTGGGTTATTATGGTCTGCAGGGGACATGCAGGCTGCCAAGGGGGGATTAGCTGTGACCCTCTTCTGGGGGGATACCTGGGCTGTGGGTTCAGTGTGGCAGTGTGTATTCCTGTTCCTCGGGCCCGTCCCTGCTGTATGGCTGCTGCTGTCAGGGTGCAAAGCTGAGCTGCAGGAGTGGGCCGGGGTCTTCTTCAAGCAGCTGAAGGGTGGGGACCATCACTCTACTCAGCCCAGGGTGGGTGAAAGTCAGGCTGACTCGAGGCAGAGGGCTTTTTATGCTGAAATTTGCTCGTATATCAAAAAACCACGTTCATTGGAACAAGGAAAGCTCAGTGTTGTGCAGCTTACTGGGTGTTGTGTGCATGACAGTCCAACAGCTTGGTGGTTGTTGGGACATGTCTGAGTTTGTGACGCCAGTCTGGTATTTCAGGTCATGTTGTAGCCAGGAGCACTCCAAGGCAGGTGGGTGAGGAGTCTGGGGACCCTGGAGGGCCACAGAGCTGCAAGAGGCAAAGGCCTGATTCCTGCTGCAGGGGAGGTGTGGGGACCCGTGGGTGCTGCGGGGGGGGAGCAGGCTGGGGAGAAAGAAGTTGGATTGCAAGACAAGGAGATAAGGAGGATGCTGAGGCTCTGGGTCAGTGGCAGGAGGCAGAGTGACTGTGCCTGGTGACACTTCATGTCTGGTTTTTGGCTCAATCTGTTTGGTTCCCACTGCATTTCTACCTCGTAACTGTGCCAGACTCGCAGAACCACAGGCAGCAAGTGGATTCCAGCTCCAGTTACAGGAGCTCCAGCCGAGGTCACCCTTCAAGGGGGGCTTGTCTTACCCTGTCCAAGCAGGAAGGGAAGCCTCCAACCCCTGGGCTCTGCCTCAATACCTGGCCACAAAGGGGAGCAGCTTTTCCAGCTGACTTCAGCTTTTAAAGTGTCATCAGGTTGATGGATAGAAAGGTTCAGAAAAGGAGAAAAAGCCTGTGATGAGCCCAGGGCACAGCTGTCAGCACTCAGCCAGCTCAGCAGGCCGGATGGATGGCATGCTCCCCAGGTGCCCCTGGCTCTGTGATACTGGACTGGACACTGGTGTGGCCACCAGAGCCCCAGGCAGCCCTCAAGGGGGAATGCTGGGGGAAACAGAGAGTGGGGGTCCCTGGAGGGAGAGCCTGGCTGCAAATCAGGCCCTGGAGCCAGAGTTTGAACTCTTTGGAGGCTACAGGAAGGTGATAGCTGAAGCTTGTCCAAGAGCTTTCAGTGGCCCAAGCAGAGCAGTGACAGCAGCAGGAGCCTGGGGGTGACCAAGTGCCGGTCCCAGGGTCTTCATGGGGAGACAATAAGTCACCCCTTTCCTTCTGAGATGTCAGCACAGCTGCAACCCTGAAGGGGGTGGGACAGTCCCCAGGCTGAGCACTCTGTTCATCCCTCCTGGCACTCCTGGGGACAGTCACAGGAGCACCGCCTGTCCTGGGGCACCGAGGCTGTAAGGACACCTGGGGATGTTCTGCCAGAGGGGACCCTGGAGGAGCTGCTTTGCCCCTGGATACCTCCCAGTAGGGCCATGCAGCCCCCGTGAGGCCTGGGCAGCAGGAGCCTCCCTGGTGGGTGCTGAGTGCAGAGCGAGCCAGGGCCTGCCTGCTCTGGAGGGGTGCTTAGGTTCAGTGCCTACATCGTGCAAGAGGGTCCTGACCCTTCAGGGTGATTCACTGAAGGATGAGGAGGGGGAAACGGGCAGCTCTCCCATCCCTTTGCCCTGTGCCAAAGCTGACCCTGTGCAGCGGCCGTGCACTGAGTGTCCAGGCCTGTGGCCAGGGCCAGTGTCCAGTGCAGCACCCGAGGATGTGCCGAGGCTGAGGTCTGGCTGCTCTCTGTGCCCTGTCCCCGAGGGGGCTGCTTCTCCACACCCACCCAGACGGGACAGGGCAGGGCAGGGGTGGGGTTGCACCTGCTTTTGCTTTCCTGCCTCCACTCCTTAACACTTCCTCTCAGACCCTTTGAGATCATCATCCTCCTCACCATCTTTGCCAACTGTGTTGCTCTGGCCATCTACCTGCCCATGCCCGAGGATGACACCAACATTGCCAACTCCAGCCTGGTAAGGAGCAGTTGGAGCCGCTGCCCGCAGCCCAGGGCTCTGCAGAGCTGCTGGCTTGCTGTGGCACGGGCACAGGGTGGCACTACCTGTTCTGGGGTGATGCCCGACAGACAGGCCGGAAATAAATCCCCACAGACCGATGTCTATGGAGCAGGTATTTGTTTATTGCAGCGCTGGTGGTGAGGGGGATTTCTCCTCCTAACTCACCCACCTTTGTCAAGTGTGGTGGTTTATTTATACAGTAAAATTTTGCTTAATGTTGCATATGTCATTACAGCATCATCACATACGCGCCGGAACTAATTTACATAACATGATCTCATGGTTATTAGATAATTCTTTGCACTGCGCATGCACTCCCCCAATTCGGGGGTCTTCGGGGGTCTTTGATGAAGGCTTCTAAAGTCTTCTTCACACTTGAACTTTTCAACTTTGTCTTCGAGGCAGGCGCAGTTGTGATGGCCTTCAGTCTATCTGGTCTTAACCGGCCTAAAGTCTTGGTTTTGTGGATAATTGGCTTGGCTTGCCAATTTCTCATTAGTACTACACTTACTTATCTCTAAAACACACCTGGTAAGTTTTTATCTCTTTTCTTTTTCTCTATTCTGCGTACAAGCAACTAGTTAACTATATACGAGCCATTACACTGTATAAGAAGTTATTCATATTAGATTATGGGGATATTAAAAGTTATGATTCAGGTTATAAGCATCAGGTTATAGGTATAGAAATTATGATTTAGGTTATAAGCATCAGGTTATAGGTATGAGGTTATATTAATATTCTTCAAGTTATATTGATAAAAGTAATGATTTGGGTTATGTTAATATTAAGGTTACATAGATATCTTGTATCTCAAGCTGTGTAAGCACCTTGCTGTTGTGACCTGAGTTACAGAGACATCAGGGGGCACCTGCTGCCCCAGGGCTGCGCTCAGGCTCTGCGGGTCCAGCCAAAGCTGCTGCACTCAAAGGGAGGCAGGGGTGGGAAGAAGTGACTGCAAAATGGGTTCTCAGAGAGGCTGAAACCAGCTGGTGCCTTGAGTGGCTGCCTAGAAACAGAGACTGGACAGGAGTCAGGGGATAAAGGCAGGGATTTGTTTGAAAGGCCTTCAAAGGTGCCCATGGGGAGCCAGAGGCTGCATCCCAGATGGACCCGGAGATGGACCCCGAGTCACGAGCTCTTCACACTTTTATGGGTTTGGTTCATTTGCACATCAGCATGAATCCGCCAATTAAAACTCCAGCTAATGATGCAATTTCTTCCATTTCCCCACCTCTCTAGAGGCCCTGGTTTACACCTTTTGGGCCGGGGGCAGTCTGAGTGTCCTTGCATTACAAGCTCAGAGCAGCTTTGTTGTGTCTGTCTGGCCTAAGAGAGAAGCTAACGAGCTACAAGGAACTTCAGAGTTACACACTGGGCAGTACAGGGTTTGAAAAATATAAAAGTTAAAACCCAAGGCATCACAGCTCTGGGCTGAGATCAAAGGCAGCAGGTCGGTGTGTGAAGTACACGGGAAGGAGGAATTGATGCCAATAAAAGAAAAAATTCCCTCTGATTTTTTTATCACGCTTTCAAAAGGAAACATCCTGTTCCAGAAAAGCTCAAATGGTTTGTTTCAGCATTTTGGAGTAAATTTCTCTGACCTTTCCTTTCAAACCTGTATTTTAATTTTGTTACTTTTTACTGAAGAGGGGAAAAAACCTATTTCTGTTAGGCAGAAAGGTTACTCCTTTCCAATCATTATTCCATTTTCTTCCTCAGTCGCTCCAGTTTTCCTGGAATATGATGTTTTGACGTGACCCAAATCAACAGTCTGCACTATTTTTAGTTTGCCACTCCTTTCTGCTCCTCAGATCCCCGCTGTGGTTCAATCCACATTGATTTCCATTGAGAGACTGACTGGGATGGCTGAACCAAAACGTCTAAATTCCCCTTTGTAGTGAAATGTTCTCTGCTGCTGCTTTCGGGACTCCTTGGGGTAGATGCCCATGGAGGGGTAGTTCCTGGGGTGTTCCTTCAGCCTCCTGGCCGGTCTGACCAGTCCCCCGACCCCTCGGGCTGGGTTTGGGTTCCTCCCTGGCTGGGGGGGCACAGCAGGGTTTGGTAGGTGCAGTTATCCCAGGGGAGAGGTTGAAGAGGCACAGCTGGGGCAGGCTGGCCACGGGCAGCAGGGGATGGGTGCGGTGGGGACGGGGCTTCCCTCTGGGAGAGGGCTCGGGGGGTGGCTGAGAGCCGTGGGGGCAGAGCTGGGGAAGCCCGGCTGGGTGTGGGGATGTGGGGACGAAGTGGCACCAGCCCCACAGGGCTCCCAGCGGGGCTGATGCTGCCCAAGGACCTTTTCCATGGGCAAGAGGCAGGTGGGCAAGGACCAAGTGATGTAAAACCGTTGCATCAATGGAATTCCATCTGGTTTTATTTGTTGTGTTAGGTTACTTGTGCCATGCCCTGCCGGGGGAGTTTTCAGCCTGTTGCCACGCCAACAGCCCTCGGTATGGAGAGCCAGGTAGCCCCAGGCTGCTGTTCTTCCATCCCCGCTGCTGTCCCTTTGTCACCGTGTTCTGGTGGCTCTGCAGGAGCAAGCCCAGCTGAGAATTTAGCCAGGCACCCGTCACCCGGGGCACCCTGCAGGTACTGAGGACAGGCTTGGTGAGGCATTTCCCTGCAGCAGAGAGGAGCTGTGATGCATTTAATCCCTCCCTTAAACCTTTGATTTTGTCTCTCCACTGCCCAATCCTCTCTGGAGAGGGCTGGGTTTGTAAAAAGACCTTGGAATTAGCGAGAAGCCAAAAGGTGTGAGGGGAAACTGAGTCAGGGCAGCGGGGCCGCTGTTTGTGGAGGCAGGGCTGAGGTTCCCTCTCACCCCTCCCTGTGCAGGGCCTGCCCAGCCCCAGCTCCCTTCAGGGAACCTCCTGCAGCCCAGACCCTCCAAGCAGCGACAGCTTTAAAGCTCTGCAGCAAGGACACCATACAAATGAAAATAATGGAATGAAATAAAATAGCCCGTAAATTTTCCTAAGAATCCATTTTGCTTTATCCTGGAGGAAGTCCAGCTTAATTTCAGCACATTTCATTCTTATTCTTTCTATATTAGATTTCTTTTGATCCGGAAAGGTTTTTTTAGTCCTGTTTTAATCTGATTTTGTCTTTTTCTAACGGAGTCAAAATATTTTCTTCAACCCTGATGAAACGGTTTTGACTTTTCAACTTGTGCAATAATTCACAGCATTTATTTGCACTTTTACTTGAGTTTCCAGAGTTTCAAATCCCACTGTTTTTCACTGGAAACCTTACTCCAGGAGCAAGCAGCTTCAGAGTGTGTTTAGCAAGGCAGGTTATTCACAGGGATTCACCCAAGAAAATACAGATGTGACCTGGCTGCCTGACCTCTGGTGATGAGCAGTGAAGAAATAAAGCCACATTTAGAGTACAGTTCATCTCCCAGGGCAGTTGAGCCATTCCTGCAGTTCCAGTGGGTGGTGTTCAACATGCAGCACACACTGAAATACCTGGTTTTCACAGAATCACAGAACTGGAGTGTGGTTTGGGTCGGGAGGCTTGTTCCACCCCCTGCCACGGGCAGGGACACCTTCCACTATCCCAGGGTGCTCCAAGCCCTGTCCAACCTGGCCTTGGGCACTTCCAGGGATGGGGCAGCCACAGCTGCTCTGGGCACCCTGTGCCAGGGCCTCCCCACCCTCACAGGGAAGGATTTTTTCCCAATATTTAAATCTATTCTCTGTCAATTCAAAGCCTACTCTCTTCAGTTTAAAGTTCTCCCCACCAGTGGGACTCAAGGGTGGCTGCCTGGGGGGAGTTTACCCTTTCAGACCACCAAAGAGCAGCTGTCCTGAGTCCTGTGGGCTTTGCAGGAGTATCAGGTAGGACAGGGGGCCTGGGGAGAGGGGGACAGGGCTGGAGCTCAGACTGTCAGGAAGACAATTTAAACAGCACAGGCAGTGGCCTCTGCAGGCTCGCTGCTGTGTCACAGGTTGTGGCTTTAGGTGCTGCTCAGGTAGCACGAATGTTTGATGTCGAGGAGCGTGCTTCTGAAAATGCCACCACTCTGGGTTGCATCTCAGCCCCGGGGTCAGGGAATTCTGTGTTTTTAAAGCCTGAACATGATGCCTTCTCCAGCCACCTAGAAACAGAGACTAGACAAGAGTAAGGGAATAAAAATAGGTATTTATTTGAAGGGCCTTCAAGGTACACCCTGGGGAGCCAGAGGCTGCCTCCAAAAAAGGACCCCAAGATGGACAACAGGTCACGAGTTCTTCACACCTTTATAGGTTTGGTTCATTTGCATAAAGCCCCAGTTCAGTGATGTAATTCCCCTCAGCTTGCTCCCCCCTTAGAGGCTTTGGTTTACACATTTTGGACCTAGAAGAGCCTGGCTGTCCTTGAAGGCAAAGCCTGGAGAGGCTTTGTTATGTCTATCTTGCACGAAAGAGCAGAAATTACAGGCTACAAGGAACTTCAGAGTTACACTCTAAGCAGTACAGAATTTGAAAAATATAAAAGTTAAAACCTAAGGCATCATTTGGGCAGCTGACTCATGTCCCACAGCCCCTGAGCAGAGTTTGCCGGCCCATTGCTGGTTTTGAGGAGCTGTTGGGGCCTGTCCTGGAGGCTGGCATGGGTTACTCTTGCAGGAGAGCTGTGATTGCACGTGGCTTTCCTAGAGCCTGGGGTCACCCTGGATCTCCTGGAGTCTTCCAGCAGCTGTGACAACACCCCTGCATGTCTGCACACACAGACTGGATGACTGAGCTGCAGAAAGTGCTGCTGCTCTGGTGCTGGCAGGGTGCACCTGGAGGGGTGCACATGCAGCTGTGTGAGCCACCCCTGCCCCCATCCTCCCCCTCACTCTGGCCTGGGGCCACTGGCAAGGGCTGGCATCCTGCCCAGCTTGTGGCTTGGCCACCTCAGTGGTCAGCCTGGGGTTTTGGGTAGGCAGATGAGCCCCTCTCATCTCACCCTCCAGGTGGGCCAGCAGAGTTCACCACTCGCCCGTCCTGAATGCCGCTAACAACACCACAGCCTCCCTACCCTGCTCCCTCACAGCGTGCTCCTCGTGCCCTGTGCTCCCCAGCTCCATGGCAAGGCTTCCTTGGAAAGGACCTTGCTGCCCCTCTGCTCCCAGCCCTGGAGAAGGCTGGGTTGGCTGCAGCTTCTTGAGATTTGTGTGTTTCCAGCTGGGCTCTCCATACCCCGGCTCTGACAGGCACATGGAGCCCTTGTTCATACTGCGGTCAGATCCCTCTGGTTTTGGTGACTGAGCTGGAAGCACCCACCAAAGCCTTTTCAAACCAAGCAGACCTAAGACATCTAGTTCAGGGAGAACCCTTGGGAATGCCACCCAGGTGTCTCACAGACGTGGGAACAGGTGTGGGACAGCTGGTGTGACGTGAAGCAGTGAGGAGCTCTGCAAGGCCAGCGAGGGAGATGCAGTGGAGAACAACTCGTAGGACCTGTCCACTCCGTGCCCTCAGAGCTGCTGTAGGGGGGTTATGGCTTCCCTGGTTCCTGTCTCTGCAGCCCTGGTGTGTCTCTTGTTTGTGGGAAAGGAGGAGCAGTGGCTGGAACATGTGGCAGGAAAATCACAGCGTTGCAGAGCAGCTGGGGGTGGAGTGACCTCTGGAGAGGATCTGCTCCAACTACCCGCTCTAAAAAATCTGTGCACACAATTCAAAAACTCTCCCAAATTCTTTCCTGCACGTCTTCCCATCCCAAGTACTTCCTGTGCTGTGGCAGAGGCCATTGTGGAGAGCAGGAGTGTTTCTCTTGATGTCTCATCCTGGCTGTGGTCTGCAGCAGTCCCAAACCCTGCCTGCGTTCCACTGTGCCCTTCCCAAGCCGGCTGCCAGGGTTTCCCACCACTCAGGGGAGGCTTCCTTGGCTCCAGCCCTCATTTTCATCTTGTTTTCCAAAGGAAGGGGATCCCGTGAGACTGCTCCCCACATTACCTGTCCTGTCCCCTTCTCTGTCTCACATCTGCAGGGTTTCATTCACCTCCGTTCAGGGACTAGGAGAAGGACGCTGAGCTGCTCTGTTTTGCAGAGGATGGTTGCTGCAAGCCTCTGGGGAACACCTCTGTGGATGTTTTATGTTTACAAAGGGCTTAGAAAGGCCTGAGCAGTGCAGCTCCCTGTCCTGCACGTCCTGGTGCTGGCAGTCCATGCCTGTGTCCTGGCCAGCCCACTGCTGCACCTACAAAAAACCTTCTTATTAGGGTGGGCTGGAGCTGCAGGGGAGAAGGGGAGCAGGGCCCAGCTGGGACCGGGAGGCTCAGGGGCAGGTGCAGGGCTGACGGTACAGGAACAAAAGGCACGGAGAAGGACAGAGGGCTGGGGACAGTTCGGAGGAGTCGGGGGGAGAGTGAGGGCTGCGAGGTCTTGCTGCAGGCGGGTGGAGCAGGGGGAGCTCTCCACCTGTGTTGTGGTCGGGCTGTGCCCTCACCTCCTATCCCCCACTTTGCCCAGCTGGGAGACTCCATTCAAGCCCTGCTTCCCCTACTCCCCAGGGACGTGGAGGTGGGGCTCATTCCAGAGTCCCGTGTGGCTGCCGGGGCTGGGGATGCGCAAAAAACCTTGGCTGGGTCACCTTGTGCCACACCAGCGTGGTACCCACTGTCACCCTGCTGCTCCACGGCTCATCCAGCACTGCGGGTGGGGTTCCTGTGTGCCCAGACATGGGTGGGGCATGTGAGGAGCCCAGAGTGTTACAGAGACCTGGATCTTTTCCCAGTGGCTTTTCTGGCTCTTCACAGCCCCGATGCCAGCTGTGCCAGGCAGCCCCATGCCCTGCCCTAAGCACCCCACAGTGGGGAGCCAGCTCTGAATTCTGGGGTGAGGAGGGGACAGCGGGTGCTGGTGGCACAGAGTGGGTCCCCAGCTGCCAGAAGCTGGCCAGGGCTCCAGTGAAGCCAGCAGAGCTGTGTCTGTCCCTGGCACGTGCCTGGTGCGCAGGGTGGGCAGTGTGGCCCTCATGGCACGGGCACGGGGTGGCCACTGGGCCACGAGTGCAGTCCTGGTGCTGACCTGCAGCCTGGGCAGCACCAGGGCTGGAGGAAGCACTGGGTGGTTTCTTCTCCAGTCAGCCCTGGGCACTTGGGTCACCTTGTGCCACAGTGCGGGACGTGCAGTCCTTGGCCTGGTGTGAAGTCTGCCGGGATGAAATACCCTTCAGCTCCTTCCTGCTGGTCTTTGGAGGCTGCACGGAGCTTGCCCTGGCTCATGCCATTGCATTGTAGCCACAGAAGTTAAATTGCCAGTACTGTACTTGATCACAGCCCCAAAATGTCCTGGGCTCACCCCCCCAGCAGGGAAGGGACGCAGGAACTGGTGGGGATTCTGCCCTCTGCCCTGCTCAGCTGAGACCCCACCTGCAGAGCTGCCTCCAGCCCTGGGGTCCCAGCACAGGAAAGATGTGGAGCTGTTGGAGCAGGTCCAGAGAAGGCCACAAAGAGGCCTGGAGCCCCTCTGCTCTGGAGCCAGGCTGGGAGAGCTGGGGGTGCTCACCTGGCGAGGAGAAGGCTCTGAGAAGACCTCATCACAACCTTCCAGTGCTTGGAGTGGGCTTATCAGAAAGACTGAGGCAAAGTTTTTAGCAGGGTCTGTTGCAGTAGGACAGAGGGTGATGGTTTTAAACTGAAGGAGGGTAGATTTAGATTAGTTATAAGCAAAAAAATTTATATGTTGAGGGTGGTGAGGCCCTGGCACAGGCTGCCCAGAGAAGCTGGGAATTTGCTGTTCTGTCCCTCCCAGGCTGGGGGAGGGTGGTTGGGGGCAGGGGGCTGCCTGCTGCCTCTTCCTTGGCCCAGGTTTGAACCTTGCTGCTCACTGGCTGGACCTGGTGGGCAAATACCCTTGGAGCTGTCCAAAGCACCGTTCACCTGCTGTGGGCTTCTCACAGGGACCTCTGAGGAACAACCTTCTGATTCTGGGCAAGGGGTTTTCAGAGGAAGATCCCTTCTAATGAGAGACCCTGGAGCCTGAGTCTCTTCTGCTGGAAAATCAGGGCATGGAATTGACTTTTTCAGTGCTGGATCCTGACATCAGCCTCAGCAGCTGCATCCTGCTCCAGGCTGGGTCCTGATACTCACCAGCCTCAGCAGCTGCAGGGCTGGTGTAGCTTGCAGTGGGCTTTCCTGCTGTTCCTCTGCAGCTGGGGAGACACATCCCCACACCACTGGCTGCTGGCATGGCTCTGCAGCCCCTCCCTACCCGAAATGATCCCCATGGCAGCTGGATTTGCATGGGATGGCAAGGACAGGCTTTGGGGGACAGTCTAGGGGACATTTGTCCCCTAAGGGTGGGAGGTGAGCGGTGCTGAGTTGCCATAGCTAAAACCTTGAAGGCAGAGGCAATGCCAGGATCTCTGCTCTTACCCTTGCTGCCCTCAGCGCCAGCAGGAAACTGGCATCATGTGGGTGACAGTCACGTGGGGACACCCAGCGTGGTCACTGCTTTTGGGCGTGTTAATTGATCCAGCAATGCTTCTGTCTTGGGCTCTGGCCCTGGCTTCGTGAAAGGAGAGGCGTTTCCATTTGGCAGGGCATGGGCACCCCGGGAGGAAGCTGTGCTCACAGCACAGCAGCATTCCCCAGTGCAGACCCACTCCCAGTTCGGTCTCAGAGAGAGGTTTGTGCCTTTCTGAGGGCACTTCCCTGGAGACCCCGAGCAGGGATGCTCCTTGCCCTTCAGGGGATACGGGCTGAGGAGAGGGACCAGGGAACACCAGGAATAGAAATAGCCCCATCCACCTGGCTGCTTCAGAGCGCTTTTAATCCCAGTCTGGGAGGGACACTGGCAGCAAGGGCAGCCATGGCAGTGACAGGCAGAGCCAGCTGGGCACAGGCAGCTCTTGGCCGTGCTCCAGGGACAGATGAGCCACCCTGGCCCAGCAGCTGCAGCGCTGTGCCAAGCCCCTGCAGCGGGGTGCCAGGTCCTGCCTGGGAGGGGGTGCAGCACCTCTGCCCAGCGAGCCCCAGGCCCGTTTCTAGCAGGTGGCTTTGCCAGGCAAGTGTCTGGCATTAGTCAGGAGGTCTTGAGCCCAAGGCCTCCATTCCCTGGGAGCTTCCTTATCATCCCAGGCAAAAGGGAATGCATGGTACAGCTGGCTTGTCCCACAGTGGCTGTGTGGGGTCTCCAGGACAGACCCAGCAAGCCCGCAGCTGGAGAGGATGAGAAGGGGAGGTCAGCGCTGCCTGTAGGAGGAAGGCTGTGGGGGAATGAGAGGTGAGCAGCAGGGAGGAGAGGCACAGAGGAGCAGTGCCCTGGGCCAGGCACCTTTAGTGGCTTTGCTGGAGCAGTTTGTAGGAATGGGAACCCACAGGCTCAGGGCAGGGTCCTGGCAGGGGGACATTAAAGGGATGGGGGGTCATGCTGCAGGCCAGGGAGGAGCATGTGGGGGCTCAGCACGCTGCCCCTTCTCCCCAGGGTGCTGCTTGGGGTGTGTGGGGGGGCACAGCAGGGGCTGACCCAGAGTCACAGGGGGTGACTGTGCACGGCGAGGGCACCAGGGGAGGTGACAGTCTGTTCTAATGAAGCATTCTCTCCTGCTTGCCTCTGCAACCCCCAGGAGAAGATCGAATATGCCTTCCTCATCTTCTTTGCCATCGAGGCCATGCTGAAGATAATTGCCTACGGCTTTCTGTTCCACACGGACGCCTATCTCCGGAACGGCTGGAACGTGCTCGACTTTTCCATTGTGACGCTAGGGTAAGGAAAGGTGGGAAGGCTGCTGCTGTTCAGCTCGTGCCAGGCCTGTGCCACAGCCATCAGGGACTGGTTTTCTAGTGATTGCAATGTGTTTGGGGACAATTCCTTGACTAAGTTCATGGCCTTCTCCCATGGGCTCCCTTTTCCTGCTCTGACATCCACTGGGATCCTCTCTAACTCCTGTTTCTTCCTGTCTTGACTCCTTCCTGCCTCTTAGGTCTCCTGGCCCTGGAGAAGGGGGGTGGCATGGGGTCCTCCAGGGTTTGCACATGGGGTGGGAGGTCCCAGGCTGTCAGCAGTGGAGCTGTGACTTGCCAAGAGCTGCTCCCTGGGTGAGGCTGAGCACGGGTGGCAGTCCTGGCCTCGCTTTTCTGCCCCTTCAGAGCTCTGAATCTGTCGCTGCTATACCAGGGACGGCAAGAAATGACACAGGCTAGATCCAGGAAGGAAAGGAGTTATTTATTAATATACAGACTGATTTTTATATACTAGTTTGCTTGAATAGCATAAGGTTATCGGTCTCCGACTGTGGATACTGAAAAGCTGCTAGCAGAAGGTTTTCCCAGCTTCTTGCAATATTCTGTGAGAATCTCGCCTTTCTCACGCAAGCTATGAAAACAATAAGATGGTTTTTGTAAATAGTATCTGGACACCTGATGTTTTTCTACTCTGTTTGGGTCCAAGGCAGAAAATATTTTGAAATAGGC
>VZRQ01006160.1:15792-35017 GCA_013397975.1 Machaerirhynchus nigripectus | reverse complement strand
CGCTGCTGCTTTGCCTTATTGTGTATCCCCATCGACCTCTACTTCAGAAACTCTGGAACTGCAAAATAAAGGACTTGAGCGAAGCAGCCTCCTCTGCTCTGTCACCCTCAGCCCAAAAGGGAGGGTGTCCCGTCACAGCTCAACACACACGAACCCTTAGCTCAGATTTCTTGGTCTCCATTCTCATGCCCTTCTCTTTTTCCTTGTCCTTCCTTCTGCTTCTCCTCCTTCCTTCCCTGTGCCCCGGCTCTTTCAGGCTCATCACCATGACCCTGGAGCAGGTCAACGTGAAGCAGGGGGGGCCCTCGGGGGGAAAAGGCGGCTTTGACGTGAAGGCCCTGCGAGCGTTCCGAGTGCTGAGACCCCTGCGCCTGGTGTCCGGAGTGCCGAGTGGGTGCTGGGTGCCCTGCTGTCAGGAAGGGCTGCTGGGTGGATGGGACCTCTGGGCCTGGCCAGGGTGGGGAGCCATGGGACAGGTTTCTCGTTGCTGCTGGATCAAGCCCAGCCACAAAGTAGGCGTAGAGGAGGCCCAGGTTCTTGCTTGTTCCTCCAGCTGGTAGTTGTCAGCCCTGGGGATCTGCAGGTTGGCACACATCTGGCTGCCTCCGTGGCTCAGCGTCAGTACCTTTGGGTGGCCAGGATCTCGCTCGAGCTTCTCAGAGCAGGGGTCTTGTTCTTCCGTAACTCGTGTGAATGCAGCTGGGATGAGAGCACCAGAACAAAGGGAGGGGCATGAAGCAGCCTCCAGCACTGCCTGGCTCTGTTGTGCTCTTCCACGTGCTTTTGTGGTGGGCAGAAGAAAGGATTTCCTGCTTCAGAGATTTCAGTCCTACCCCACCTGTGGCACTCTTCCCTTGGCAAGGGGCATTTCAAAGGCTGCTGGTTGGTGAGCTGGCAGGGGTGCACGGTGCACCTAAAGCTGTTTAGGAAGTGGTTGACCCCCTCTCCCTTCATCTTTGCGCAGGCCTTCAGGTCGTCCTGAACTCCATCATCAAGGCCATGGTGCCCCTGCTCCACATCGCCTTGCTGGTGCTCTTCATGATCATCATCTACGCCATCGTCGGGCAGGAGCTCTTCAAGGGCCGGATGCACAAGACCTGCTACTACCTTGGGACAGGTGGAGCTGGGGTGGGGGCATGTCGCTGCTGAGGCGGACGCGACACAAACACCCCAAGACTCAATTCCAACCAAAAAATCCTTTATTCAAACTCCAGAGCCATTTTACAGACTTTGCTGTGTTTATCATTCACGTTACACAAGTATTGGCTACGTAACCACTACAATAGACTCACTGGCTATCATTTAGCTGCAATGCTGTTCGTAGATAGCAGCAACGTGGGCATCCTAAACATGCTCAGCATTTAGGAAACACCAGCTGTGGCTCTGCTGTTTTGGTTTCTTGCTTCTGTGAACACTAAGTTTCTCACGGGTACAAACGAATTGTGCTGAGATCAATGTCGGAGCCAGACAGGCTTGCTGCCCTGCAGTCAGTTCCCACAGGGGGATGCAGCAGAGTTGTCTCCGTGTGGCTGCTGTGAGGCCGCAGGGATTCTGGGTTCAGCAGAGGGTGTGCTTGCCAGCATCAGGCCTGGAGTGCGGCAGGACTGAGGGATGTGTGGAACAGCGCGCAGCTGGGTGTGGGGGGTGGCCAAAGGGGCCCCGTTTGGAAGGGGAGGAAGTGTGGGCTGTGGTGTTCGGCCCGACCTGCTGCTCACACCATGGCTTTGCCCCTCAGATGTGATTGCCACGGTGGGATCAGAGAAGCCAGCCCCGTGCACCAGCTCCGGCCACGGGCGGCACTGCAGCATCAACGGCACCGAGTGCCGCAGTGGCTGGCCAGGGCCCAACAACGGCATCACCCACTTCGACAACTTCGGCTTTGCCATGCTCACCGTCTACCAGTGCATCACCATGGAGGGCTGGACTGAAGTTCTCTACTGGGTAGGCTGCAGCACTTCGTGCCCAGCTCTGTGGAGGTGATGCTGGTCTTGCCTCAGGGCAGGGAATGCCCTCCTGGAGACAGGACCCCGTGGCTGGGCTCAGTCTCTGCCAGTGAAAGACTTCCTGCCCTCACCAACCTTCTTATTGTGGTGCCCATCCCACAACACACCAGTCGTGTCTCTGTGTCCCTGCAGGCCCTGCCTGAGCTGTCCCTGCTCTCCAGGTAGACAGGAGATTGCTCCAGCTCCCACCTTTGTGAAGGGGTATGGGCCAGGCACAGCAGCGACTGATGGATGCTCCTCCAGAAAACCCCATGTTTCGCAGTCCTTGGGAGACAGTCGTGCTGAAGCTTAGGCTTGGGGCTGATGTTTAAATCTGCTCCCAGAATGCTTGGGTCTGGCTGTAAACCAGACACAGAGGTCTAGGCAGGCAGGTTTATGTGCCACCATCCCAAGTGCTCCCTTTGCAGGGGACAAAGATCCCAGAGGCTGTTGAGGGGCTCTAAGGGGAAACAGACAGCAGACAGTGCCTTCAGAATATTTCACCTGCATCTCTGCTTGCCAGGTAAATGATGCCATGGGGAATGAATGGCCCTGGATCTACTTTGTCAGCCTTATCTTACTTGGCTCCTTCTTTGTGCTCAACCTGGTGCTGGGGGTGCTCAGTGGGTAAGTGCCACCCTACCCTTTCTGCCAGCAGAGGAGTTTTAACTGGTTTGAACTATACAAGAAAAAAGCCTGGAAAAGTTCTGTTCTTTTTCCTCTCTCCTTCCTCACCTTTTATTGTTTTGCATGCTTAGAAACACTGAGCCGTGGGTTACTTTTTGTGTTAGTGTCCATGGCTTTCTGAGGATTTAGCTCAACTCTCAACACAGAAATCCTTTCCCTGTGGCACAAGCAGCTGTCAGCAAGCCCAGCCTGGGAGCACGTGGGCTGTGGTGTGTTCTGCCAGCACACGCAGCCAGTGGAGCTGAGCAGGGAGCAGTGGTCACTCCATGGCTGTGGGTCTGGGCACTCCTCACTGGTGCCTCCAGCTGCCCTCCTGCTGGGAGCACACGCAGTTTTCTCATGGCCAGCCCGAGGGGAACATCTTTGATGAGCACGAGGGATCCAAGGGAATGACTGTTAGTCTAATTGCTGCTTCAGCAGCCTCGTCCAAGTGCACCAGTGAGCTGTCATCAGTCTGTTATGACAATCTAGGCCAAATTCAATTAGTGGTATTTCTCCCAGTAGTACAGTTAAAACCTGACATGTTACACTCAACCTACCAAGCATTGCTGTGGCACTGCTACCATCCCAGTTTTGTTGCTGGGAAATATGTGTTGTCCTGGGGAGTGAGGGGGGGCTTTTCTCCTCAGGTCTGTGTAGGGTCAGGGTCTTTTTTACATGTTTCAATCCTTGTTTGTGCAGGTGGATCACACTCATCACCTCTATTAGTTCACAGGGTTGGTTACATCCTAATTACTTGGATTTGTTAGGCCTCTTTTATGACAAGAACCATGCCACTGCAACATTAAAACAAATTGGGTATTACTATAACTAAAGCAAGTTAAAAAGCACAAGATAAACCACAGGAACCTGACTCTTGAGTAGAGCTGGCTGTAACTGGGCTATAGTCATCTGATCCTGGAGTAAGTTGCTGGCACAGGAAAGGCTCTGAAATAGTTTTGCAAATACAGCCAAATTATGTCTGAGATCGGGCAAATTATTGTTATAGTGTCTGAGACCTATTACCAACACGTGGCAACACCAGCATGGCTGGGCAGCAGGTCTACAGTCCTGCCAGGCACCAGGAGAGAAAAGAAATTAATTGAAAGAGAGCAGGAAGAGCGGGCAAGGACATTGGCAGACCCGTCCTTTCCATGTTACCCTGAAAAGAGGGTCCTGTTTCCCTGCCATGTGACGAGCTCACCTTCTCCATATGGAGAGCTCGGGGCAGGTTTTTAACCCCCTGGATGGGTGAAACCCCACTCTGATGCTTAGCAGGACAGGGGAACCGCCCTGGCCTCCAGCATCTGGTGTCAGTTGGCCTGTCCAGCTGCAGCACCCTGCAGCAAGGAGCTCCCAGAGAGCAGCAGTGGTGGGGAAGGAGCCCTGCCTGCCATCAGTGATGGCCTCCATGGCCTTGCATCATGGGCCAAGAAAGAGGGAAGTCAGTGGAGCAGTGCAGTGGCAGTGCTGGGTATTTCAGGACTTCCTACAAGGCCTGGCCTGGCACAGAGCTGTGGTTCCTGAGCTCCACGGCACCCCCTGAGTCTGTGCCTCTTGCCTTGTCCCAGCGAGTTCACCAAGGAGCGCGAGAAGGCCAAGTCGCGGGGCACGTTCCAGAAGCTGCGGGAGAAGCAGCAGCTGGAGGAGGACCTGAAGGGCTACATGGACTGGATCACCCACGCAGAGGTCATGGACAGTGATCGGGCCAGGGGAGAAGGTACCAGCTCTGCTTGGTCACAGACCCTGGGCGTGGGGCTTGGGTTCCTAGTGCTGACCACCTAGAGAGGCAAGGTGGGAATCTTTGAAGAAGTCACAAAGACTCACTTTGCCTGAAAACCCCATGGAACAAAATGCTTTGGCTTCTGCAGAACAGTTTCCTTCCTCTTTTTTTTTTTTTTTAATTTCCTGAATAATTTTGTCGAATCTGACCCAAACTAGCAATAATTTATCCCTGGTGCTAAACCTCCACCTCAACCCCAGTATTTAATATGTGCAGGCCACAAGCAAGGCCTGAGTCTCCTTTGGCAAGAGGCACTTAAATGGCCATGAGGAGCCACTGTGTGCCCTTGGTGTGCAGTGCAGGGCCACAACCTCTCACACTTAGCAGATGCATGAATTTCTTGCCGTCACTTGACAATTTCAAGGGGTTAGAAGTGGCTCGGGGAAGGAGGTGCATACACAGGCATCTAAAAAAAGCTCAACAAAGTCTGAGGGGCTCTATCACAGAGCCACAGTGTCTGCCGTGCCACCCTGCCTGGTGAAAGCACTTTAGATGCCTCAAGCTGAGTGATGCATGTGTGCAGAGAGCCTTGGGAAACCGTGGGACAGACAAAACGCCTCTTCCAGGGCTGTGGCCCATGTTGTGTTCAGCCTTTGCTCAGATCCCAGCTGGCCCCAGTTTTCTCCATGCTGGGGTACCTGCTGCTGTCCCTCTCTGGGCTGCTGCTGCTCTTCCTGCAGGGCAGGAGTTCCTGGTGCCTCGTGCTTGGTTTGCACCTGACCCTCGAAGCCTTCTGCCCAAACTTTGGCTGCTGACTCCCTGGGATGGCATTGTTTGAGTTCACTTCTGATGGGGAAGCTCTTCCTGGTGTGCTTCTGGAAGAGGTTCCCTCCCACATGTTCTTCCCAAGGGCTCCAAGAAAAGCCTGTAATGTCATTCCCTCTAGGTATGATGGCATCGGATGAAGGAGGGTCAGAGACAGAGAGCTTGTATGAAATTGAGGGCATGAACAAGTGGATTCTCTTCTTGTAAGTATGCTCTGGCTGAGCTGTCTGCTTGCACGTGGGCTTCCACTGTCTCTCACTTGCTGGCCCAACTGGGCCAGGCTTTCCTGGTCAGCCACCAGGTTCTGGCAGAGAGACAGGGACTGGAGCTTGGGGGAAGATGCAAACATTGGGGCAGCAAACAGAGAATTTGGCTGTGGTGCTGGCAAAAAGCTCTTCAAGATGAACAGTGCCTTTGCTGTTGCTCCAAGCACCCTCCCATGGCCTGTGCAGCACAGCGTGTGATTCAGGAGCTGTGCCTGCAGCCACAACCAGAGGTGCTGGAGGCCAAAATTAAGCCAGGAGGGTGAATGAATTGCAGTGCCTGAGTGAATGCACTGAGTTCCAGGGGCAGGTTATGGTCCTCATCCCTTTTCAGGGAAGGCCCCCAGAAGAGGGAGCAGGGGTGGCTTTGCCCTGCAGGCACAGCCCGAGGAGCTGGGTCTGGCCCTCTGGCCAGCTCTGCTGATGCTTTGCCATCTCTCCAGCCGCCAGTGGAGGCGTTGGAACCGAATGTTTCGTAGGAAGTGCAGGGATGTGGTGAAGTCCAAGTTCTTCTACTGGCTTGTCATCCTGATGGTGGCACTGAACACCCTCTCCATCGCCTCTGAGCACCACTTCCAGCCAGACTGGCTGACACGGGTGCAAGGTAAGCAGAGAGCCTAAGAGAGAGGGATGGCCCAGAACACCCTGCTGCCCCAGACACTTGTGTGAGCTCCTGCAGTGAGCACAGGTGTGCACACACACACACGGCTCAGCCCAGAGGCACACGGAGCACAGGTGTGCACACACACACACCCAGAGGCACACGGAGCACAGGTGTGCACACACACACACCCAGAGGCACACGGAGCACAGGTGTGCACACACACACACCCAGAGGCACACGGAGCACAGGTGTGCACACACACACGGCTCAGCCCAGAGGCACACGGAGCACAGGTGTGCACACACACACACACACACCCCCAGAGGCACACGGAGCACAGGTGTGCACACACACACCCCCAGAGGCACACGGAGCACAGGTGTGCACACACACGGCTCAGCCCCGCCCTGCAAGGATCCACAGGCACTGTACAGCCGTGTGCTCACACACACAAGCGTGCAGCTGCACATCACCCTCTCATCTTCCTCCCATGTGGCCCCCAAAAAACAGCAGCTCAGGGCTGGGTGGGCCAGAGGAGGGTGAGCAGCACTGCCCTCCTTCCCTGCCTGCCCAGCCATGCTGGGATTGAGGTCCCTGCTCTGACAGGCCGGATCTCCCACCCCAGACAATGCCAACCGGTTGCTGCTCGCCCTCTTTGTGGCCGAGATGCTGCTGAAGATGTACGCGCTGGGGCTGCGCCAGTACTTCATGTCTCTCTTCAACCGCTTCGACTGCTTCGTGGTGTGTTCTGGGATCCTGGAGACCATCCTCGTGGAGCTGGGCACCTTGTCCCCTCTGGGCATCTCCGTGCTGCGCTGCATCCGGCTCCTCCGCATCTTCAAGATCACCAGGTTGGGCAGGGAGCTGTGGGTACTGGCAGCTCACGGTGCCCGGGCATCACCCGCAGTTCCCGGACATCACTGGCCCTGTCCCCAGGGGAGGCTGCAGCGTGAACAGAGCTGGTGGCTGCTGGGTGGAGGAACCAGGCCAAGCTGGGGATTTGTCTCCAGGACATGTTTTACTGGGAGTGGCGAGTAGGACAGAGCTGAGGCCCCACTCTAGCTCTGGGTTGTAGGAGGGTGTGAATGGGGGTGCTGTGGACCAGGACTTGTAGCTCTTCTTTGTGGCCCCAACCCGCTTTGTGTTCACCCCTCTTCCCCGTCCTGCTTGCTGGTGCCCTGTGCAGGCAGCAGTGTTACCTTGCTTGTCACACCATGTCTACAGCTTCATTTCTTCCTCCTGGAGCCTGCCTGGAGCAGCCCCAGAGCCCAGCCTGGGTCCAGAGTCCCCCTTGTTGGGCTGCTAGCACATTGCCTTTGGCTAGGTTCCCTAGTCCTGCCTGGTCCTGCCCACAGCCTTCCCCACTCTTTCACCTCCCACATGCCCTTGTCTCTCCTCTCCCCAGGTACTGGACATCTTTGAGCAACCTGGTGGCCTCTCTGCTCAACTCGGTCCGCTCCATTGCCTCTCTGCTCCTCCTTCTCTTCCTCTTCATCATAGTTTTTGCCCTGCTGGGCATGCAGCTCTTTGGGGGCAAGTTTGATTTCGAGGACATGAAAGTGCGGCGCAGCACGTTCGACAACTTTCCCCAGGCCCTCATCAGTGTCTTCCAGGTTTGGGGCTGTGGGAAGGGCAGCGGGGGGCTGGGGGTCTCACCTGGGCTGTGGGTCTCCAGGCAGGAGTTAGGTCTCAGGGGGATGTGGGTTTGTGCAGGTGATGTGGCTTTGAGACAGGAACAGGGAAAGGCAGCTGGAGTCATGAGGAGTGGTTCAGGTTCAGGGCTGAGCCTTCAGGCTGAGAAATGAGGCTTTGAGCAGGGGGCTGGAGGGGCTGTGAAGGTTTGGGGCTGCAGCCAGCAGGGTAGGATCAGTCGGTGGGGTTCTGTCATGGTCTGCCATGGATGCTCTTGAGTCTTTATTACTGCTCTGCTCCCAGATCCTGACTGGAGAGGACTGGAATTCAATCATGTATGATGGGATCATGGCCTATGGGGGCCCGTCCTTTCCTGGCATGCTGGTCTGCATCTACTTCATCATCCTCTTTGTTTGTGGGAACTGTATCCTCTGCCTGCAAAGCCAGGCCCAGGCACCCCGCACCCAGCCCCACAGCATCAGCTGCACACGACTGGGAAGGGGGGAAGCGGGGGCTTCCCTCAGTGTTTTGGTGTTTGCCTCAAGCTTTTTGGTTCTGAACAGCAGTGGAATAAACCACAGGCTTCAGGGCTTGCACTGGTGGTGGCTGAAGGCTGGGGTCTGGAGGAAAGCACATCTGGAGCAGGTCTGGACGTCCGGCAGGCAGAGATTCAGCCAGAGAGGGCAGCCAGCTCAGCGCTCAGTGCTCACAAGGCATGGACGCTGGTTAGGGATCACCAGCCAGGGTCATCACAAGGGCTAAGCTCCAGGAGGGTTTCTAAGGGCACCCTGGAAGCCATGGATGGCTCTGGCCACATCCTCCAGACAGGAACCAAGTCCATGTCCTTAGCACTGTTCTCCCAGACATCCTCCTCAATGTTTTCCTGGCCATCGCGGTCGATAACCTGGCTGAGGCCGAGAGCCTGACTTTAGCCCAGAAGGCCAAAGCAGAGGAGCGCAAACGGCGGAAGATGTCCAGGTGAGCGCTGCCATCCCTGGCCGTGGGAGCTCCCAGACGAGGTGCTGGAGTGTGAGGGGACAGGATGACCTTTCCCATGGCCCCTGCTCAGACTTCAGTTCCTGCTCTCCCCCTTCTGTGCTTAGAGGCTACCCAGAGAAGTCTGAAGAGGAGAAGCAGATGCTGACAAAGAAACTGGAGCAGAAAGCAAAGGGAGAAGGGATTCCCACAACAGCCAAGGTCAGTTCTGGTGGAGGTGAGCCTTGGAGAGCTCCTGGGGAGGGCCCCTCCCACCTGCCAGGATAGACAAAGGCTTAGAGCCAGCCTGGGTCTGGACTCTTGACCAGAACTGCTCCCCAGTGTAGGATCCCCTGGTGATGGGTGCTGTCGGCGATGGGGGCTCTCTGGGCCCAGGCAGGACACCTTGCCTGGTGACACAGCTCCATTGCTGGGGATCCTTTTTCTCGGATCCATTTCCTTGCCCACAGCCTGTGGTCAGTGGCTGAGATAGTCTGGTGCACACCAGCGAGGAGTGGAGCAAAGCAAGTCAGCAGCATCCCAGATCTCCCTTCTGCCCACACCAGCACCCCCCATGTGCAAACCCCTCTGTTCAGCTGTGCTGGCTGTGTGCTGAGCTGCCCCTGAGAAGCATCTGGCCAGCAGCTACTTCCCTATCCACTTTCCAGGGATGCCCTTAGACACTCACACAGGAGTTGCTCCATATCTTACTCCACCCCTGGCATACTTGCATGGCTCCAGGCTCTTGCCCAGCACACCTTCCCATCTCCCATCCTCTTTGCTTTGACTGCAGCATCCCCTCACCTGGCTCCAGCCTGGGCCAGCACTCCATGTGCTTGGTGCTGCATGGGCCAAACACAGAGATGCCGCTTGTCCCACATGGCTTCCAGGATGGGAGGGTCTGGCCATCTGGCACATGCAGCTGCACATCCTCCTCTCTGTCTCTCCCTTGTTTCAGCTGAAAGTGGACGAATTTGAATCCAACGTCAATGAGATCAAAGACCCCTACCCTTCTGCAGACTTCCCAGGTAAGGCTTGTGCCCGGCAGGGCAGCAGGAAGGCTGAGGAGGCACTGCAGAGGGTGTGAGAGAAGCAAAGGAGCTGGTGACCTTTCACCACCTTTGGGGTGCTGAGGTCCCCCTGGCTTGCGTGCCACATCAGGATCATGGGATTGGAAGATTGTCCATAAGGTCATATTCCCTCTCCCACTCTGGATGATTCTTTTCTTTTCCCTTCTCATGGTCACCCTGCAGGTGATGATGAGGAAGATGAGCCTGAAATCCCCCTGAGTCCTCGGCCACGTCCCCTTGCAGAGCTACAGCTGAAGGAGAAGGCCGTGCCCATGCCTGAAGCCAGCTCCTTCTTCATCTTCAGCCCAACCAACAAGTAGGCACTGCCCCTTCTCCCTGCCCTGTAGGGCCCGGCGTGGCCCAGGTGCCTCTGGCACCGACTGTTCACAGCGGGGTCCTGTTTGTGTGTGACAGCCAGCTCTGCAGGGAACCAGCTCACAGACATCCTTCCATGCCTAGGGCCTTCCTGTCCTCAGGTTTAGCCATAACCCTCTGCCAGGCTGCCATGACCCTGTCTGATGTCCCTCTGGCCCCTTGCAGCATCTCAAGGCATTTCTGTCCTTGGCAGGTTTCGGGTCCTGTGCCACAGGACTGTTAATGCCACCTGGTTCACCAACTTCATCCTGCTCTTCATCCTGCTCAGCAGCATTTCCCTGGCAGCTGAGGATCCCATCCGGGCCGAGTCCTTCCGCAACAAGGTGCCCTTGGAGATGGAGAGGGTTGGGATGGGTGGGGGAGACCTCTTGGAGACTCCCAGCTCCCCAGCAAGCAGGGACTTCCTTGCCAGATGCTATGCCTGGGCTGGGATTCCAGCCCTGCCCCTGGGAGGGCAGTGCCCTCTGGCAGGAGAGGCTGGATATGCTTTCCATTCAGGGTGCAGCTGGGACAAGTTTTACTGCTCCATGTCTCAGTTTACTTCTGGGTGAAGAGATCCACCTGACAGGGTGTGCAAGGTTATTTTGGCTTGAAACTGCGGTGACTTATTGGGGAAAGAGACACCCTGTGAGGTGGCAAACTGGATCTTTGGTGTGTGCAGTGCCCTCGAGTGCTGCTGGCATGCAGCAGTGGGAGCCACAGCTCCTGTCCTGCACGGTACCAGTGGGTCTGCGACTGGGGGATCTCACATGAGACAGCCTCCCACGGCACTTGGGGGTTTTGGGCATCAGATGCTTTCAGGTGAATCAGGTCAAGCCTAACTCACCTGGAAAGGGAGAGCTTTGTCCCAGCTGCAGGCTGGATCGTGCACTGGAGAAAATCAGCAAAGTTCAGGAGGAAAAGTTCAGGAGTCTTCTTGGTAGTGGGTTTAGGGACTCTGTTGAGCTAGATGGGCTCCCCAGTCCACAGAGTGGACAATTCCAAGATGTTTGAACACACTGAACATTTCTCATGTCACCCAAATCTCATCCAGTACTGGTGTCTCTGTCCCCAGATTCTCGGGTACTTTGACATCGGTTTCACCTCTGTCTTCACAGTCGAAATCGTCTTGAAGGTGAGTCCTTCGCCCTGTGGTCCTGCCATGAGCATGGCCTAGCACACAGGTCTAGGCTGTTGTGATCGTGGACACTCACACTCTTTAGGCATTCGTGCTCCTGAAGGTCTCAGTGAGGAGGAACTGCAAGCTGATCCTCCCCGAGAGTTCCTTCACGCAGTCTGGGTGGTGTGTGACCTGTCCCAGAGGCCATGTGTCCTCTCCAGTGGGGTCAGGCAGCTAAGTCAGCTGTGCTGTGACATGGGGACACATCAGCCATGGTGCCAGCATTTTCATTCTGACGTGCCATTAAGAAAAAGAGAGAAAGAGAAAGCAGTGAAAACCTGTGGACACAAGTGGCAATCCAAGCTGCTGCCACGTTGTTCCACTCCAAGTGTCTTTGCTGTTCTCTTCTTTAATTTGCTGACTGACTGGGAGAGTTTTGTCTCCAGCCAGTGCTGCACAGAGGATTTCCACCTGAAGTCAACTTCCTGCCTGGCTGCAGAGGTCTGAGCAGGACAGGGAGCTATGAGAAGTCCCTTGTGCCTTGTCCACCCTTTCCCCTATGGAGGGACCATGCCCCTGAGCCCTGCCCGGCCTCTTTTTTAACTCCTTCTGCTCCCCAGATGACAACCTACGGTGCTTTCCTGCACAAAGGCTCCTTCTGCAGGAACTCCTTCAATATCCTCGACTTACTGGTGGTCGCTGTCTCCCTCATCTCCATGGGAATCGAGTAAGCACCTCCATGTGCCACAGAGTGGGCATGGTCTCTTCAGGCTGGTGGGGCAGCTGGGGATGGTGGGTAGAGGAGGAGCAGCTGGCCCAGTGGCTGCCCATGTGTCCGTAATGTCATGTTTAGGGGACATGGACAACTGCCCGTGAGCTCCTTGAGTGCCAAAGGTCAAGGAGGTCAAAGGACACTCCTTGAGTGTCAAAGGTCTCTGGGTAGAAATTCAGTGTGGATGTGCTTTCTCCAGCTGCCAGTGTCACTTGGCCTTACGTGGGGTGATGGCTGGTGACATCTGCATGTCTCTGCCATCCCTTGTCCCTCACTGCTGGCCCCAGCCTGCCCTCTGTGGCTGCTCGGTGGGGCTGTGCCAGCCTGGCCTGGGCAGGGAAGTCGCCCCATCTCAGCTGTGCCTTCCTCCCCAGGTCCAGTACCATCTCTGTGGTGAAGATCCTCCGGGTGCTGAGGGTGCTGAGGCCTCTGCGAGCCATTAACAGGGCCAAGGGGCTGAAGGTAAGCGAGAGGCTGGGACGGGGGGACCTCCTCCCATGGCAGTCCTACCACGAGGGTACGTGGCAGGCGTCGTGGCCTGTTCCCAATTCCCACCACCCATCTGTGAAGGAGCCTGCCCAACCCCTCTGCTCTTGGCAGGCTCCCACTCTTCCTAGAGTGGGAGGGTGTGGGACACAGAGCGGGGCCTTGCCCCAAGCGTGGTCACACCCGCACTGTCCTTCACCTCTGCAGCACGTGGTCCAGTGCGTGTTCGTGGCCATCAAGACCATCGGTAACATCGTGGTTGTCACGACGTTGCTGCAGTTCATGTTTGCCTGCATCGGAGTTCAGCTCTTCAAGGTGAGCGGTGCCTCAGGTGGGCAGGAGGGACCTGCTGCTCGGGGACATCCTGGCCAGGCTCTCCTGGACGTCACCTTGGGGATGGGGTCAGCACAGGCTGTGCTCTCCGTGCTCTGTGAGGGGACCCGCCTGCTCCAGGCCTGGCAGTGAGAGGAGGGCAGGAAGCACCCAGGGTGCTGTCAGGTCCTGCACCTGTAAAGGCCCCCACTGCCTCACCTCACTCATGCCTCAGTTTCCTCTTTCTGAGGCAGCGGGTGCTTCTGACTGATTTCCCCTGTGCTTTGGTTGTGAAGGGTTTCCTTTCTCACGGCACCACTCCTGCTCTCTGGGCCTCGGCTGCTCCGAGGCAGAGCTGGCCCTGGCTGAGCTCAGTTTTGTTCTAATAACTGAGCTTAAATTCTGAGCTGATGTGGGAAGAGCTTTCAGGACACCCAGCAGACTGAGCAGACCTGTCAGCATACCTTAGCTTTTAGTTAGTTCTCTGGTTACTGCTTTCTTCCCTATTTTCCAGACTCCCAGACAGGATGAGCTAGGTAGGCCTCAGCTCAGGGCCGTGGAAGGTTTGTTCTCATCACCAGGCAGTGTTTCTTGATCCCAGCCTGGACTGACCTGGGGTCAGTCCAGGCTGGGATCAAGAAACACTGCCTGGTGATGGGAACAAACCCCTTGTGAACTGGGCTGTGTTGGCAGGCACAGTGGGGAGGCCAGTGGTGGGGGTGGGCCAGGGCCAGGGGCTGCATGGAGGTGCTGAGGGAGGGACTGACTGAGCGCTGGGAAAAAGTCAAAACTCCCCAGGGCCTCTGAAGCCAAATCAATGCCATGGCTGCTTCTGGTCTCTGTTGAATGCAGGGCAAGTTCTACAGTTGCTCAGACCCGTCCAAGCTGACGGAGAAGGAGTGCAGGTAAGAGCTCTCTGCAGCTCCCAGGTGGGCAGTGGCCAGGGATGGGAGCTGGGGGGGATGTGGTGGGGGATGCTTGTGTTCCTGCATGGGAACGTTGCGTCCAAAAAGTGGACCTGAGGTGTCGTCGTGTTCTCCCTCACCCTGGGGTAAATCAGGAACAAGCACAGGGCTGTCCTCCCCTCCCAGGGACCGGGGAGGCCCAGGCCAGTGCTGCAGCCTGGGGGCTGAGGGGGGCCCTGCCAGCCCGGGGGCTGAGCACTGTGTCCCTTCTGCTGCAGGGGTCAGTTCATCAACTATGTGGACGCGGACCCCACGCAGATTGAGGTCCAGGAGCGGGTCTGGATGCACACCGACTTCCACTTCAACAACGTCTTCTCAGCCATGATGTCGCTTTTCACGGTCTCCACCTTCGAGGGCTGGCCAGAGTGAGTCTGTGCTGAGGGAGGGTCTGTGCTGGGAGCAGGGCACTGCCACAGGCCTTGGCCAGGGTAGAGAGAGGAGGGCTATCCAGGTCGAGAAGCAGGACCAGTCACCCTGGCAGTGGCTGTGGAGTTGGCAAGGTTACCCAAGCAGCCCTGTCCCACTGTTCTTGGATGTCCCCAAAGCTCTCCGTAATCTTCAGGAGGAGACATGGTCCTTCCCACCTAATCAGGATTTCTGTTGCCTTGATTTCCCTCCTGTAGGCTGCTGTACACGGCCATTGACACCAATGCTGAAGATGCAGGCCCTATCTACAACTACCGGGTGGAGATTGCAATGTTCTTCATCATCTACATCATCCTCATTGCCTTCTTCATGATGAACATCTTTGTGGGCTTTGTCATCGTCACCTTCCAGGAGCAAGGGGAGAATGAGTACAAGAACTGCGAGCTGGACAAGAACCAGGTAATGGGGCTGCGGGAACAGGACAAGGAGGACCAGCCCTGGGTCTGGCACTGCTGGGGCTGGCTGGTTTGGATCAGCCCTTCCTTGTGGTGACACTGCTGACACAGATGAGCTGCACCTGCCCCAGGTCTGTTTGCTGCTGGGGCAGGGCCAGCTGGACCCATGTCTAGCACAAAACAAGCCTTGTGAGGGAAGGGCAGAGGGGACCAGAAACAGGGAGTGGGCCTCCCTGGACAGGTAGGGTGCCCAGAGTGAGCTGGAGCAGAGGGTTCTGCCCAGTTCTGGGCTCCCCAGCACAAAAGCAACATGGATGTACCGGAGTGAGTCCAGCAAAGGGCCACCGAGGTGATGGAGGGTCTGGAGTATCTCAGGAGGGTCTGGGAGTCAAGTCTGGTGTTGAGAGGGCTCATAGGGATCTTACCTATGGGTATAAACACCAGTGGGAAGGTCCAGAGGAGCCTGAGCCAGGCTCTTTCCAGTCGTGCCCAGGGACAGGAAAAAATGCAATGGACACAAACTGAAGAAAACAAGAAATTCCATTTAAACCTTTAAAAAACCCTTTTTTTAATGGTGATGGTGGTCAAGCACTGGAACAGGTTGCCCAGAGAGGCTGTGAAGCCTCCATCTTCGGAGCTATTCAAAAGCCAGCTGTCCTGGGCAGCATGCTGCAGTTGGCCCTGCTTTGGGCAGGAAGCTGTGACTAGACCAGCTCCAGAGGTACATTCTGCTGCCAGCCCTTCTGTGATGGTGTCATGCCGTCCTTCTGGTGGGGACAGCAAGGCTGAAAGCAGCAGAGGCGTTGGCAGAGGATGTGGGACACGCTGGGGAGGATGTTGGACAGGGGTGGCTGCTGGCCCAGGAGTGCTGTCACTCTCCTGCACTGAGGCAGCACGGGCAGCTCGAGCTGGGGGTGCCAGGGGGATGTGAACCACCCAGAAACCCAGCAGAGATGGCCCTGGGCTGCTGGGGAGGGACAGGCCTGTGCAGCCATCTCAGCGCCCCCTTCACCCCTGGTCCATGGGATGTCTTCAGGGTGCTCTAAGCTGGTCCTGAGAGACCCTGGGGAAGTTCTGGGGCAAGCAGGCAGGCTCTGGGCTGGAGGGGTCAGGCCAAGGGCAGCATGGCCATCTTGGGAGGCAAAAGATGACTTTGGGAACTTGTCCCGTGTGGGTGCTGTGGGCTGTTTTTGCAGGAAGCACGGCGGTTGCGTGCCCCACTGCTGCACCTGGCCCACGTGGTCAGGCTGGGAGAGAGGGGCGACCCAGCTTGGGTCTGTGGGGATGTGCAGCATTGCTGGTGGTGCCGGGTGCGTGCCCTGCAGCGGGGTGACACCTGCCCTCCCTGCCTCCCTCCCTGCCCAGCGCCAGTGCGTGCAGTACGCGCTGAAGGCTCGCCCGCTGCGCCGCTACATCCCCAAGAACCCCTACCAGTACAAGATCTGGTACGTGGTCACCTCCTCCTACTTCGAGTACCTCATGTTCTTCCTGATCCTGCTGAACACCATCTGCCTGGGCATGCAGGTAAGGGCCCGGGGGTGCTGGAGGGGTGTCTGGCAGGGCACAGGCTGGCTCAGCCCTGCGATCCCTGAGGGAGCCTCCGAACAGGGGGTATTTGCTTATGGTATGACGGGCAAAATGGGATAGGTGGGATGTGGGGAGCCCAGAGAAGGGGCTGCAGGGGGAAAATCTCCTTTTTGCTGAGCCACAGGCCTGACTGTGGGAGGGGGCTCTGCATCCAGCACACGCCTCAGCTCACAGTGGAGGCTGGATCTGCTGTCAGCTGATGGCTCCTTCTGCTTTATCCTCAGCATTACAACCAGTCTGCAGAAATGAACTACGTCTCAGACATCCTCAATGTGGCCTTCACCATCCTCTTCACCCTGGAGATGGTCCTCAAGCTCATGGCCTTTAAAGCCAAGGTGAGACAAGTGCATGATCGGCATGGAAAGCAGGCCAGGCCAGGGGGTCTGTTTATCCTGCATTTGGCATCTCTTGAGGACAAGCACCCCCAGCCCTGCAGCTCCAGAGAACTTCTTGCGAGACCCTTAGGGACCCCCATGCGCAGGACCTTGGAGTTTCTGGGAGGACTGCTGCTTGTCAGGGCTACCTTGCTAGCCAAATCCAGTCCAGCTGGCCATTATTCCCATCTTCAGGGTCATGTCACCTGTGGGGTCAGCTTCAGCCATCCTGATCCACCCTCCTCATTTCACTCCACTGCAAGACAGGACCAAATAACCGAGCAGAGGGTGCCAGGTCTGGCCACCATCCCTTCTTCTGAGGGTCAGAGTCACTGAAGAATCTTCCGTACCTCTTCCTCTGGGCTCCAGCGTCTGTCTCCTCCCTGACTCACACCCTTGCATGTTCACTCTTCTTTGGCTCCTCCCTGACAGGGCTACTTCGGAGACCCCTGGAATGTGTTTGACTTCCTCATCGTGATCGGCAGCATCATCGATGTCATCCTCAGCGAGATTGACGTAAGTGCCAGGGGCTCGGGCACGGCGGTGTCCCCACCCAAGGCTGCCCTGCAGCACCTGCCCTGGGACCAGGCAGGAGTGCTGGGATGGTCTCCAGCTCTGCAGGGGGATGGTGACCTCTCCTCTCTCCCTGCTCTGCTTGGTTCTGAGGAGGGACAAGCCAGGATCAGCACACGGCATGAGTGCATGGAGAGCACAGCTGTGGCCCTTGGAGCACTGAAGCACTGTTCAAACATCCCCAGCTGCCCAGCATGTCACATTGCCCCTCCCCTCTGGTCTCCTGGATCTGTAGGCTCTGGAGTCCCATGGAAAACAGTCACTCAGGACTAGCACATGAGCAGCAGGCTGTGTGCCAGCCCCTGCCCCACTCCCCTGTGCATGCCTGGACAGGCATCCACACATGCAGCCTCAGATCAGTGCAGGTGGGAGTAAAGGGGTTCCCACAGCTTGCTGTCCCCACAGGACTCTGCTGGCCCGTGGGAACGGTCAGACACATCAGATTTCAGGACATTTGCTTTGTGTGTGTCCCTTTGCACAGCAGCCCGCACACATACACGCCCAGGTGGTGTATGTGTGCCTGTGTGAGCTCCAGACACCACTGCAGGAGCTCTGCACTGTGTAACCCGTGGGGCTGGTGCCTCAGGCAGTGCCTGTTTGGTGAGTGCTCTGCTGGGAGCATTTTCAAAGCAGTGCTAGGAAGCCAGCATGCCCCTGCCTTCCCCAGCACGGGGACATCCACACCCGTGCCTGGCCCTGAAAATGCCCCCCTGCTGTGGGCGGCGTGTGCTTTGTTCAGCAGCCTGACGGCAGCTCCAGGAGCAGCTGTGGAATGGGGTAGGTGATGGACTGACCCTCTCCAGTCCCTCGGCAGTATCTCCTCAAAGGGGCAGGGCTTGCCAGCTGTGCTGCACCGCAGGGCTGGGTCTGGCACTGCCGCCGCCGCTGCCACCCCTGCACAGGGTCCCCTTCAGATGTTCTCTGTGGAGGAAGGTGAGGTTTTCAGAGACTCTTGGGAGCAGTCACCTTCTTCTCTGTAGGGTGTTCCAGGCCTCACAGGGCTGGGATGAGCAAAAAGCATCCACCTTCCTCTCCTGTGAGAGCCCTGTGTCCCTCTCTGCACAGTCCTGCCCATCAGGACAGCCATCCTCTGGCCTCTGGGCTTCTCAGCCTTCGTGAGCTCCTGGATTTCATGCCAGTGCCAACAGCTTTCATCTGTCATCAGCTCCTCCTCATCCTTGCCCATCAGCTCTCTGCACCTGTGACTTGGTTTCCTGTCGGGTCTCCTTCTCCAGCCTGCTGTCACTCAGAGCTGAAGTTCAAGGGGTGCTCAAGGCCCCGGACTGGGCAGTGGCTTTCAGTCCCTGTGGAGCAAAAGAGCAGTTGGCAGGGATACCAAAATCCTGCTGTCCTTGGCTGAGGGTCCATGGGGACAGATCACAGGCACTGGGAGGAGCCTGGTGCCCTGACTGGGCTGGCAGGGACTGACCCAGGTGCTGTGCTCTGTGTGCTGCAGCACTGCTGACAGCAGCAGGGCTGTGCAGAAGGCCAGGCAGAATTTTGGGAATGTTCTATGTGGCCTGAGCTTCCTAGGTCCTTTCCCCCAGGTCTGCGTGCAGGAGGACTAAGAGCACTGGTCTCCTTCCCCAGCCCCCCAAGATCTTCAGGGACCTCTGTCACAGCCAGCCCTGCTCTGGCAGTGTTCATCGATGTCCCCTCAGGGCTGTCTTACCTTTCCCAATGTGCTGTCTTTTCATTTCCCACATCTCTCCCAGCACTGCCAAGTGTTTCTCAGCCATCTGGTGACGTGCAGGGGGTTGGGATTAGGATTAGGAGGCATGGAGAGAGGGGGTGGGGGCAACCTCACCTTCCCTTCTGATAAATCTCCTTCCTGCTAAGAGGTCAGTACAAGGTGGGTCTGTCCCCTCTCGTCCCCAGGAGCTGTTTGCAGCCATTGCACCCATCACAGCTCCCCTGGGGGTCTCCTCTCCTCTCCCCTCCTCCCCTCCCCTCCCCGGGGGTATTGGGAGGTCTGAGGGGAGCAGGGATGGGGGCCCCACTGGCAGTGCTACCCCAGGCTCTGAAGTGTGGCAGACTGGCGTGCTCCCGCTGCTGCGTTGCTCCTGTCACTGCCCTGGGAGCTCAGCCCCTGGCAAGGGCCAGCCCCCAGAGCCACCCCAG